>JAVSCE010019522.1:0-24214 GCA_032199065.1 Smutsia gigantea
ATTACTTTAAGCATGAGTCTGAGGTCAATGCTATTTCCCGTATGTTTACTGCTATTTCTGGTAGCACTCACTTCCTATTACTGGAAGCCACCTCCTCATCTCCCTCTGTCACTATTTTTTCATATGGACTTACTGGGCATCTTGGGCCTGCCAAGGACCTCCTTGCCTCTCAGCAATGAAGCCCAGACACCTGAGAACCTGTTAAGTTACAGGAATGTGCTACCATTTGGAATTTTAGCTATACATCACCTGTTGCTGGGGTGGTGGCTGGAGCTGTGAGATTAAAGAATCCATCATATCCCCTCCTATTGGAGAAGGGGGATTATCGTCCTCGTTTACAGACCTTCTTCGAGCATCCTGATTGCTGTCAACAAACATATTCAGGAATGTCTATGGATATAAACAGGTAAAATTCAGATTATTTTATCTAATGTTAATGAGATATTTCTAATTAGAATGCTTTAACAAAAACAAACATACTATGTCCATCTCTGAAATATAAGTTGAATACATGGCCACTATTATTAGGACAATCTGGATGTGATATTGGTCTTCCTTCAAAATTAGCCTGATTTCTAATTAAAGATGATGAAGTCACAGCATGTATTTAATCTTTTCCCAATACCCCGCTGAAATACCCTAAAAAAATTTTTTTTAAAGCACTAAGTCACAAAGATAGAATGGGAGAAGAGAAAAATAGCAATAAATTCTGGGGGCCACAGAGAAGATGGTTGAGTGGTAACTGAACTATCTGATGTGAGGAAGTTGTATCTTAAAGTAAGCAGTGGGGAAAGCCAAGAATCAAAGCTTTTTTTGTACAGATCCCCAAGACACATAGGAACTGGCAGCACCAGACACCTCTGGAAATGGGGATTAAAGTGGGACTAAGAACAGAAGGACTGGTTGAAAGTCCCTTTTAGAGCTCTGCACTGAAACCCTCCCATAGCCCCTGTCACTCCCAATGAGTTAGGCTGACCTCTACCACCCTAGAGGACATCTCTGACTTGGGGGACTCTAGAATCAACAAAAAGACCTAAAGCTACTGACACTGGGAATTACCCAGAGAAATGGCCCAAAGAGATCCCCCTGCAGTAAAGACCATAGCCAGCAAGTCTCACCTTTAAACAGGAGCAGAGAGTTAAGAATCACTTAATATGTGAGAAAAGACACTAATATGAAAGAGAGCAAAACAAACAAAAAAGAGCAAAATGAACAAAAAAGCAAGATGGATGAAATGGAGATTATATAAGAAGAAAAGAGGTAAGAAAAGATAAATGTAGCCAAAGAGGGCTGAATATCATAAAATGAACATGTAGAAACAAGAAAGCTCTTGGAAGCATCTTTTTAAAAAGATGACAAAAAAAAATATTTGGCAAAGATGAATAACAGAAGGATTGAAAGGAAAAAAATAAGGAAATCTCCCAGAATCAAAGAGATAAAAAACAGAAGACAGAAGATAAAAAAAATTAGAGGCTTAAGTCCAGGATGCCTAACACCAGCATAGTAGGGGTACAAGAAAGAGCTAACAGAGGAAACAAAGTTGATAAACAATGCAAGGAAATTCCTCAGAGCAAAAGGATGTAAGTTTCCAGAGTGAAAGAGCCCACTCAGTTGCTTAAGGTTCAAGAATTGGAACAGTATTAAATGTCTCAATGGTCATAATGAAAGCTAGAAGAGACAAAGGAGCAACGCCTTCAAAATTCTTAAAATTATCGCAACCCAGAATTCTACACCTAGCCACTCTCAATTAAATGAGGGTAAACTAAAGAAGCTTTCAGACATACAAAATCTCAAATTAATCTCTCATGTACCACCTTACAAGAAGCTACTTAGGACGTATTCCACCAAAACAATGGAGTAAACCAAGAAAAAGTCATGGGGTCCAAGCCACAGGGCAGGCAACACAAGAGAGAAGAAAAGGCATCTTACTGCAGAGTCCTAAATCAAAATTGTACAAAAGGTCTGGAGCACTACCATTCCAGACTGGAGGTCAGAAGACTGCAGAAGAGATTTCTTCAAGATGAAACGAGTAAGGTATCTGATATGTGAAAATGTACTGAGGGGAGAGTTAACATATATGAGAGAGATTTTAAAGTTGAGTTAATAGTTAAGTACGGTGAAGGCTAAGCAAAAAATAAAGTACATTAATACTCCCCAGAACAATATTGAAAAGTAATCACAGTAAGCTTGGTAGAATAGTGTTTACATATTCATAATAATGTGAACACCAAAAATATATCTAGTCAAAACTGCTTCCTAACCATATTGCAAGGCTGGAAGGAAATGAAGGTGTATGTATAACTAGGTGCAGCCTGGATGCAGCCTGGAAGGAGAAGGGGCATATAACAAAGAATCAAAATAGAATTAAATCCCCATCTTCTATTCTATCAGGTAATTCCCTCAACCGAGAAGTCAACAAATAGCACTGTAAGCATGGTATTTAGAGAGAAGGATATAAATACCCAGAAAGTCACCATATAAGAGTTGAAAACAGAGCAGGAAAAATGGCAAGAGTGGGTTACAGGGACTAATTTTCAAAACAAGCCATTTGGAACTATTTGTTACTAAACTATGAGCACACACAATTGAGCTATTATACCAGCATCTCCAAGAATTGTGGCCCAGGATCCTACACTTTAATAAAACATCGTGGTTGAAGTGATGAATCAAACCTTTTTAATAATCTGATAAAGACTACTTTGGAAGTTCCTTAAAGTTCCAAATAGCAAATAGGACTCTCTTCAGTATCTTCCGCCTTACTCAACACAAGGTAAGGAAATAAAGGAAACACATTTTATCATCTCATATACGTAGGCACAGAACTAGTTTATCAGAACTTCCAGCTACTTCCAAATGAAGTTGCAGATATGAATTAACATGGCTACTTATTAAATTTAAACAGGAATTTGTTGCTTTTCCCCATTATTTCCCCCTCAAAGGAATTGTTTTAGACATCTTATTTATGTGTACTTATGCTATAACACTAAAGCCTAGTACCTTTAGTCCTGGTGCAGGATAAAAACCTTCAACTAACTTGCTATTATCAAAAAGACTATAAGCACCATCCCGTATTGCCACAACACCTCGACTCCGACAGTATATATCAATGCAATACATGTTCCTGAAGGCCAGTCTGATATGGGTGGATGACTGTGGCAGAATGGAGAAGCACTGGTAAGCGGTGTTGGTTCTCTGGGTCAAGCCCAACATTGGCACAGTGGGGAGTTTGTTGATGGCATTTAACGGAGCCTGAGTATCAAATAGTACCTATAGGGAATAAACACAATGAGCAGAGCCAATTTCTGTACAAATGCTAAAGCCTTAGAATTTTCAATGTATAATAATCATAAATGAGACATGTTCTTCTGGCACATGCCATAAATCTTTCTCTTGAAGAGAATGCAAACTAGATCACCATGTCCATTTTGAATCAGATAAAATTCTCCAAGAGGGCCAGATATAAAAGACAAAGGTACCCAACCAACCTTGTCATTAAAGACAAGTCCACATGACTGTTTGAGGAGTTTTAAATGAGACACTAACATTGACTCATATTTTTAAACAGAAAATAAACATAATTACCTGTAATAACTGAACTACATTTGGTGTTTTGTTGAACATCTCTTGAAGCTGATGGAGAATGGTATTGTGACAGTTACTGCAACCTGAGTTTGGGCCGACAGTTCCCAAGGAAATGTGAAATTTCTGATGTATGGAATTCCATTGGATACTAATCTAAATTAAAGAGATTGCATGTTTCAGAAACTGACAAAGTAGCAGATTCAAGTAGAAGAATAATGTTTAAACAGTAAAGCAAAATGCTAAAGATCTAAATGAGGTCTTTTTTGAAAGTAACTCATAAGACTGGAACTCTGTAAATTCCAAATGTGCTATTACTATGGACTAGTATATTCGCTGAGTATGTGTGTTAGCCCACTTCTACTAAGTAAAACAGAAAGAGCAGGTGCTAAAGAAAACATTTTGATTAAACTTTATTTGAAAATTGTCTTTAGTGTTTCTCATTTTTCATTTTTTTCTTGAACTGAAGAATCACCCTCTAGGTAGGCACCGTCACAAAGGGAAAGGAAGCCTCTCCCAATACAGACACCTTCAAGCTAACAGATTTTGAAACACTCAAGTAATTTCTGGTATTTGATGAGGATGAGTCAGAAAAAAGCCAGCTAGCTGAATTTTTATACTTATTTTCTTGGACTTTACATATGGGGTGGGGAAAAAATAAGGAACTATAGATGATGGGGAATACTGTTAAGATTAAGATAGGATCAAATAATGTTAATAATCATGTGATCAAAAGCATAGATGTACCATATTGTTCAAAACCATTCATACATAATCTTCACTATTGTAATCATGTTGCTAAGTAGATTTGAAGTCAGTGAAGAAAAAAATACAAACACCCGAAGTACATTACCTTGTCCAAAACTCATTAAGATTATATACCCATCAAAGAGGGTATAATTTATGTTTTCAATTTTAAAGAATTAAGCATTATAGTATGACATATTTACATCAACAAAGTATTTAAAATTCACCATTTTATCCCTGATTTTTACTAGAGCCCTCAATTGTTTCAAGGCAATTTTCATAACTTTTGAATTCTTGATTTTTAAAATATTTATGAGAGGAGCTTTGGTTTTAATTAAATTATAGACTTACTGAGCTTCCTTTGGTGGTTCCATAACACAAGATAAGTTTTCGGTAATTATAAACACGAACTTCTGAGAAAATATTTAGATGGGCAGGTATGTCTAAACAGAATGGAAATAAAAAGATCAAGATTATACATGTAAAATTTAAAAATATGTATTTGAAAAAGAGGGCATTTTGGCAATATTATATGCCTAGGTAGAAGGGTCTCTAAACATATACTTCAGGAAAAAGAAAAAAGAAAAAAAAAGAAAGCAACAGCATAAATAGGTAGTAGGCTTTCCTTTCTACAAAAAGGGGGCCAGGGCAAGGGTGGAGACATAGTGAAGCACAAAAGTCTAGGGGTTAGGGGTTCCAGTTCCAACTCTGCCATTTACTAGCTATGCGACCAGCAAAGTTTCTTAGTCTCTGTGACTTATTTTCATTTGTAAAACGAGAAACAATAAATGCCCTACTTCATAGGGTGAGTGTGACATTTAAACGAGTTAACATAAGCAAACTGTTTACTGTATCGTATGGCTCATAGTAAAATCTCAGTAAGTACCAACTATTATTATAATATGGTATATACCTGCCTGTAAAAATTTCTGGATACATCAGAAACTTAACAATCATTCTCTCTGGGGAAGGAAATTGAAGTCTGAGGTAAAAAGGAAACTAATTTTTCATTAGGTATACTTTTGAATTTTCTCTTTTTACAGGTGCATGTTTTACTTCTTCAATTAAAAAGGGCAGGGTGAGGGGGAGAATGCTTTTTCTTTTTTTCCCAAAAGGAAGATTATCATATATACCTGGTAGAGAACGTGCAAATTCCAACACACACTCATATAATCGTGCAATGCTATTCCAGTCATTAAGGAACATTTCAACCACTTTTTTACCACCAACAGGTTCAGATAACAGGTTTTCATATGTCAGATAAACATGTCGGGATGGTCCTATGGGATTAAAAGAGTTGAACAGCAATCAATACTAAAAAAAATACAGAAATATGCAAAGACAAAGTGTGTGAAGCATCTCACCTTGCTCCCTGGTAGAAGTGCCATTAAGTGGACAATTTGCAAATACTAACTCTGCCACCCAGGTGCGGTTATTTCTACCTTGCAGTCGGAAAGTGCAATCAAGAAGAGAGCGGTCCAGAGTCTTTTGGGTTTCCTCATTTACACCCTTACAGGGAGGAATTCTGGGGATGAAAGATAGCATATGAAGTGTACTTCACACCACAGAAAGACAAAAGCACAATCTACACAATGATAGGCGGGGTATCACCTTAGAGCTTCAGTTCAAACTCCACTACTAGGCACCTTCTGTAAAAGAAGGAAGCAGTTCAAAGCAATTCATAGCAATTAACAGCATTTAACCCATTTCCATTCACATCAACATGGATTAGGACTAATAACAAAGTGATGCTTGTCTTCATCCTTAATCTTGTTATTAGAAAAGACCACCTTTCTCCAGAATGAAAATCAAGGATATTGGCTTTCTATGAAATCTACCTAGAGCATCCTCAAGGAAAAGCTAAGGGAACAAAATATTTGCAAAACCACTCTTTGAAGGCAGGAAGATAACAGTGGAAAGAACCAGGGCTTTGGCGTCAGGGACCTGCATTCTAATTCTGACTCAGCTACATTTAACCTCTCTGAATTTCAGTTTCCAAACTACAATATGGAGATAATTACCTTATGGGTCATTGATTATAAAACATGACAAAAAAGTGCTTATGGTGGCTGATACAGTATTCATATATACATGTTTGTTCCCCCTTGCAGTAAAACCAATTCTTGATGACTGACTGCCATGACAAAATTCTAAGTTCAATATCTCCTACTTCCGCATCACCCCTGCAGAGATAATACTCATTGGGATGGAGCTTTATACGCATTAACTTATTTAACCTACATATTTTCACATATATACATCACATATACAAGAAGATTATATTAGTTTCAGTGTCTTAAAATACCTAACTATCCATTTTCTTCTTGCAGCTTTATGGACTACCTTATTTGCTGTAAAACATTTTGAGGTAATATATTTTAGCTGTTTTTTCAGTAATGAATGAATAATGAGATAATATTTAATTACATATTATCCTTTAACTCCTAGGGAAGGTAGGATAATTCTCAGACTTGGCATAATGATTATAAATATCTAAGGCAAAAAACAAAAAATATAATAGGAAATATGGACTCTTGGTTCAGGCCTCTTATTCAAAACACCTAGAACAGGATTTCTCAGTCTTGGCAATACTGACATTTTGGGCTCATTAAGTCTTTGGTGTGGGGGCTGTCCTGTGCAGCCCTGCCTCTACATACCAGATGCCAGCAGCAGCTCCCACCCCATCTTCTCAGTTAATGACAACCAAAAATATCTCCAAACATTGCCCAATGTCCCCTGTGAGGCAAAACTGCCCTGGGGTTGAGAACTACTGACCCAGAATAAACAACTTAAAAGAGAAAAAAGAGACATCGATTGAACATGGATTTATATGGAGGAAGAAAGCTACATAGGTTGTATAAAAATAGAACTAATGTAGTACTGAAATTTTCTCAATTTAATTAAAAATTCCACCACAGCTCCTCTTAAATATAAGTACAGGTTTTTATGTTTTCAAAAGTTAATCTCTCATAGTACATACTTTCTATCACTTACCACCAGAAAGACTTCATCCAACATTATTTGGGATAGTTATTATAGAAGTCACATCTACTGCCTATATGCTTTTCAATTTCACAGGTATGCTGAGGATTTTTGCCTGCCCTTATCCCTCGAAATATAACCTTAACCCACAGGAGTTATGAAGCAGCCAACTCAGATTTTTAAATCTTGATTTTGAAAATATAAATGCAGCACATTAACTTCCTTTCACCAAAATAGGTGTTTCATGAAATCCATCTGGCTAGAAAATGAATACACAGAAACCAACATGTTTTCACAAAACAACTAGAGGTAAGGATAAGACTCCTTTCAATGTATGCTCTCAGAGATAACACAAGCCTGCCAAGGCCTTCTATGTCATTTCCTTAATCTTTGATAAAGATAAAATTGGCTCTACTTCAAGAAACCTATAAAATATTTACTTTTAAGGTTATAAATGTAAGAGTAAAAATAAACTATAATTATAACTTTAATCCTCCCAGCATGATCATGTGAGGAGAAAAAAAAGGTTCCCCAAAAGGAAACCTGATAAAATTGTTACAAACTCAAATACTGCAAAATACTATTATATTTGCCAAAAATTAAGAACTGAGGAAGATGTTTTCTGGACAATGGATTAGCCTTATCTGAAAATTTCTACCAATTCAAAAAAGTTTTTCGATGTAAACAGCTACTCCTGACTGATTTTTCTGCTATAATTCCAAGTAGTGAATGAAGTGAGGAACTAGGCTTTGGTCTTTTGGGCAGGTGTGTCAGCACTGCTCCTTTTCTACAGTCACGTGCTGTATGTCAGTTTCACGCTGAGGGGTTTTGCAAACACCAGTAATCATGTTATGTCCCCTTGGTACAAAAGTGAAGGTATCACTGTAGGTGCTAGGAAAAGAAGTAATGATGCCTACAAGGGAAGCAAAGAGGATTTTGTAAAGGTTGCGCTTGAATACGCAGGACTGAGTCATACAGCAGATACAAGCTGAGTCACACAACTTGCAAAAAAGAGTAATGCCTCTGCGTTTTCTGCATAAGCCACAAGAGGTAAAAAAAACACAATGGATGAGATGAAAATAACCATGTGGGTGTGGCTCGAGGAGCGGCCCCATTGCCCATTACTGTTATGTTAGTTCAGGAGAGGGTGGGATGTTTGCTCAAGAGCTCAGAACTAGGCACTGTGAGATGCTGCCGAAGGCTTGGGTCATTTGTGTTGTAGGATCAAGGCTCTTTTGAATCTGCACAAGGCAACTGGTCCATGAACCAGGGCAATCTAAGGTGTTTACCATGATTCTCAGATACACCAAGGAGGCATGCTCAACAGATTTTCAAGGAGATACATTAAACAAGAACAGAAAATATTTTTAGTGAAGAGGAGAAAAATGTGTTCAATTTTAAAGCTTTGAAGTATCAACTAATTCTCTCATTTAATATTAATATATCTAGGACTAAAAGGTTAAAAGAGTTTTTCTGAAGATTAAATGCATTAGAACAATTACATTCTAATTAGATCTATGCCAGATCTTAATTTAATAAAATCGTGTTTCAACATTTATTGCTTACTTTTTTCTTCTTCATTTCTATACCCTACCCCCATAATGGACAGCATGTACAAAACACATGGCCTTAATTTATCCACTTCTATATATTTTCCTTTTAACTTTTAAATCAAGAAAATAGCCAGAATACAGTCAAGATTTCCTTAAAAGTTACTGTGAAATGAAGCTAAAAATTATGAAGTATTTCCTTCCCAGGTAGGACTATTATGAGTTCTCTTGAGTTCAAGAAGAAAGGGGACTGAAATTTCTTTCGTAAAAATGCTAAGAGCAGGGGATTAAAGATGGCAGCATAAGAGATGAGACACAGGCTTCCTCCTAAAACCACATATAATACAAAAATACAATTAATACAACTAATCCTGAAAGAGCAACAGGAAAGAGGACAGCGCCAGACTGCATACACCTGGAGAAAAGGGCAGACCTCATAGAACAGGGTAACATACCAAAGCTGTGGCCCGGTGGGACCCAAGCCCTTCCCCCACCCCAGTTCACTGGTGGGAGGAAGAGAAACCGAGCAGGGAGGGAGTGGAGGCCTGGGACTGCTTAATACCTCACTCCAGAGATCTCCTACAAACTTACAATTCATGGTGCTTGCATGATACTCTCAGGATTACGGGGTTGGAAAGCTAAGAATGGCAGAATTCCTGGAGAGACTGAGATTCCAGCCGCTGTGGAAAGCAGGGATCCATATCCGGCTGCTCTGGGACAAAAGAAAGGTGGGTAGTCTGAGAGACTTCCTAACAAGGAAGCCCTTAGCAAGAGGGCTGCTAAAGGGGCAAGGATCGCACAGAGCTTACTGCTCAGGAGAAAGGACAGGCAGACAAAATTGACTGGGAGCACTCTGCCCAGCAGGTTGGGAGCTTTGCCATATAGACTCTCATATTTAAGGAGGAAAAAGAAACCTTCCTCCTTAGATGATCTTCAGGTGCTCCAGCTCCCTGGCTGGCTACACAGCTCCAAGGACCCCCTCCGTGATATGCAGCCTACTGCACCTTTCTCCTGGCCAGCCCCACCTGGCTTGCAAACCGGCAAACCCTACCCTGGCACTAGGCCAGCCAGAGGGAAGATCTGCCTACAGCAACGACAAACGCAAAGCATAGAGGCTTATACCTGTGTGCTCAGCCCACTGGTTCAAGCAGTGGAGACAGGCATAGCAGCCGGGTAGCACGAAACAGCTCTTCCCTCCCTCCAGGCACCAATACCACTCCCAGGCGGCCCCTGACATTGCTTCAGGGGCTAAGCAGCTTCAGGGAGTAGAGCTTCTGGGCACTAGAGGGCGCCATATACAACTATGAAACGCCAAAGGAATCTGGTTCAGAGTAACATTATTAATACCACTCCTGAGAAAGATTTAAATGACATTGACCTCATGAATATTCCTGAAAGGGAGTTCAAAATAAAAATCATTAACATGCTCATGGAGGTATGGAAAGACATTCAAGAACTCAAGAATGAATTCCAGTCGGAGATCCAATCGTTGAAGAGCACAGTGGAAGGTAATAAAAGCAGATTGGATATGGTGGAGGAGACAATAAATGAAACAGAAACTAGAGAAGAGGAATACAAAGAAGCTGAGGCACAGAAAGAAAAAGGGATCTCTAAGAATGAAAGAATATTGAGAGAACTGTGTGACCAATCCAAATGGAACAATATTCGCATTATAGGGGTACCAGAAGAAGAAGAGAGAGAAAAGGGATAGAAAGTGTCTTTGAGGAGGTGATTGCTGAAAACTTCCCCAATCTGGGGGAAAGCACATGATCATCTCCACAGATGCTGAAAAAGCATTTGACAAAATTCAACATCCATTCATGATTAAAACTCTCAACAAAATGGGTATAGAGGGCAAGTACCTCAACATAATAAAGGCCATATATGACAAACCCACAGCCAACATTATACTTAACAGCGAGAAGCTGAAAACTTTTCCTTTAAGATCGGGAACAAGACAAGGATGCCCACTCTCCCCACTTCTATTCAACATAGTACTGGAGGTCCTAGCCACGGCAATCAGACAACACAAAGAAATAAAAGGCATACAGATTGGCAAGGAAGAAGTTAAACTGTCCCTGTTTGCAGATGACATGATATTGTACAGAAAATACCCCAAAGAATCCACTCCAAAACTACTAGATCTAATATCTGAATTCTGCAAAGTTGCAGGATACAAAATTAATATGCAGAAATCTGTGGCATTCCTATACACTAACAATGAATTAGCAGAGAGAAACCAGGAAAACAATTCCATTCACAATTGCATCAAAAAGAATAAAATACCTAGGAATAAATCTAACCAAGGAAGTGAAAGACCTATACTCTGAAACCTACAAGACACTCATGAGAGAAACTAAAGAAGATACCAATAAATGGAAACACATCCCGGGCTCATGGATAGGAAGAATTAATATTGTCAAAATGGCCATCCTGCCTAAAGCAATCTACAGATTCAATGCAATTCCTATCAAAATAGCAACTGCATTCTTCAACGAATGAGAGAAAATCATTTTAAAATTCATATGGAACCACAAAAGACCCCGAATAGCCAAAGCAATCCTGAGAAGGAAGAATAAAGCTGGGGGGATTATGCTCCCCAACTTCAAGCTCTACTACAAAGCCACAGTAGCAAGACAATTTGGTACTGGCACAAAAACAGACCCATAGACCGATGGAACAGACTAGAGAGCCCTGATATAAACCCAACCATATATGGTCAATTAATATATGATAAAGGAGCCATGGACATACAATGGGGAAATGACAGCCTCTTCAACAGCTGGTGTTGGAAAAACTGGACAGCTACATGCAAGAGAATGAAACTGGATCATTGTTTACCCCATACACAAAAGTAAACTCGAAATGGATCAAGGACCTGAATGTAAGTCATAAAACCATAAAACTCTTAGAAGACAATAGAGGAAATCTCCTGAATATAAGCATGAGCAACTTCTTCCTGAACGCATCTCCTCGAGCAAGGGAAACAAAAGCAAGAATGAACTCTTGGGACTACATCAAACTAAAAAGCTTCTGTATGGCAAAGGACACCATCAACAGAACAAAAAGGCATCCTACAGTATGGGAGAATATATTTGTAAATGACATATCCAACAAGGGGTTAACATCCAAAATATATAAAGAACGTACACACCTCAACACCCAAAAAGGAAATAACCTGATTAAAAAATGGGCAGAGGATATGAAGAGACAGTTCTCCAATGAAGAAATTCAGATGGCCAACAAACACATGAAAAGATGCTCCACATCACTAATCATCAGGGAAATGCAAATTAAAACCACAATGAGATATCACCTCACACCAGTGAGGATGGCCAGCATGGAAAAGACTAAGAACAACAAATGCTGGTGAGGATGCGGAGAAAGGGGAACCCGCCTACACTTCTGGTGGGAATGTAAGCTAGTTCAACGATTGTGGAAAGCAAGATGGGGGTTCCTCAAAAAACTAAAAATACAAATACCGTTTGACTCAGGAATCCCATTCCTTGGAATTTACTCAAAGAATATAACTTCTCAGATTCAAAAAGACATATGCACCCCTATGTTTATTGCAGCACTTTTTACAATAGCCAAGATATGGAAGCAACCTAAGTGTCCATCAGTAGATGAATGGCTAAAGAAGATGTGGTACATATACATAATGGAATACTATTCAGCCATAAGAAAGAAACAAATCCTACTATTTGCAACAACATGGATGGAGCTGGAGGATATTATGCTCAGTGAAATAAGCCAGTTGGAGAAAGACAAGTGCCAAATGACTTCCCTCATTGTGGAGTATAACAATGAAGCAAAACTGAAGGAACAAAATAGCAGCAGACTCAGAGACTCCAAGAAGGAACTAGTGGTTACCAAAAGGGAAGGCGGGTGGGGAGGGTGGAAGAAGGGGATTGAGGGGTATTATGTTTAGTACACATGGTGTGGGGGATCACAGCAAAAACAGTGTAGCACAGAGAAGGCAAACAATCTGTGGCATCTTACAACACCCAAGGACAGTGACTGCATTGGGGTATGAGTGGGGACTTGATAATATGGGTAAATGTAGTAACCACACTGTTTTTTCATGTGAAACCTTCATAAGAGTGTGTATCAACAATATCATAATAAAAAAAAGTTATATGGCTTAAAAAAAATGCTAAGAGCAAGATATGTATACTCTTACAAAACATGAAAATATAACAGAACACAAATGTTAACATGATCTATTTTAACTGCATTTGACAGGAAGAATAAGAAGGAAAAAAAAACAAACCTGTATTTTAGGCAGCCATTGAAAACCAAAAGCCATTAAATTAAAAGTATGACATTTTCCTATTGATTTCCATTCTAAGACCAGCTCTCTCTCCTGAACACTTTTTGTAGAGATGGCGTTAAGATAGCTGGGGAAGTTATTCTAGCTCTTCAGCTCTTTATCTAAAGTGAGCACCATGACACCAGGGTGAAGCACATGCTATATGCACTTCTGATTTTCTACAAAAACAAGTTGATTCCTAAGTAACAAAATTAAAGCCCCACTGGCTCAAACTGCAGAGCTGCGACGTCCTGGCAGGCAGAGTAATCCAGTAATAAAAATTGCTTGCATGACTTATATTATTAAGCAACATCTAAGAAACAATACATATGCCAAAAAAACAACTGTTCTCTGCACCCAAAAAGCTGCTCTCTCAAATGGCATGCTAGCTTTGCAAGTCTATCCTGGTGACTGCATGTGGTACATGCACTGCATCAGCTTTCCTGCTAAGCCTCCTTTGGCCCCTGTTCTCTATCCATTTAAACCAAGCTTTTTTTTTGCCCATCTCCCTGTATATTCTTTGCTCGTAATCTAACTTATATCCCAGCTCACTTACTATCTGACTCATCTACTTCTCCTGCCCAGACCTGTCACCTGAGTTTGAGACATATCTTTGGCCTGCCCAAAGGGATGTCTAGGCTCCTCAAACCTCTCAAACTTAGCAAAGCCCCTTCAAACCCCATAATCATACATCATTTGCCGAATACAAAACTAAGAGTCACCTTTGCCACCTTCTCCTCTTCAACATCAATCTAATCACCAGCCCTTGAATATTTCATCCCCTCAATCCTTGTGGAACCTTCCCTGGTCCAAGCTACCAACAACTCTGGTATGAACCATTTCAGCAACTGGTTTCACTACTTCAGTCTTGTTTCCCTATAATTTATTCTCTATTGCTATCAAGGTGAGTTTTCAAAAACACCTATGCAATGATGACTTCTGCTTAAACTCATCTGACAGCTCCTTATTGCCATTAGGATAGTCTAAATTCCTTAAAGACACTTATAAAGCCCTAAAGGATCTGATCCCTTCCCTGCTTGACACCTCTAGCCTCATCTCTCCCAATTCTCACCATGCTGGACTTCTTCCACTTTGAGGAGGCAGAGCTTTGTCTTGCTTCCAAGCCTTCACATTAGCAGCTTTCTCTTCTGATTAGGACTGCCCACTCCTGCCCTATCTCCCTTTCCTCTGGCTAATTTTCACCTCTCCAGTCTGAGTACAACTGGTACTTCGTCAGGGATACCCTTCCTCACTTCTGAACTGGCCCAGATCCCCCTGCCATGAGAATGCACAGCTTCCTGAAGGACTCTCTATCAGAATGCAAGCCTGACACATCATCACACTCAGTAAATATCTGTGGAACGAATCAAAGAAACGCAGAAAAAAGAAAACCTAAAATACCAAGGGGTGCTGGATCTCCACAGGTTCTGAACTCTGCCTTATTCTGTCACATGGAAAGAGAGGAGCAGTTCTGGCAGTGTGGCTGCAATGTGTGGCATCAAGTAAAACATATGATGGGAACTTACTTCAATAAGCGAATTGCGTGGCTAAAGCCATCACCTTCCACCTGCAAGCCTTGATGTGGAATCTCCAGATGGGACAACTGGAATAAGAAAAACACAGTTACATCAGACCACCAATTTTATGAAGTAAACCACCGTTTCTAAGTACTCCCAGCTATATTTTTGTTCTATGGCTACTCTGTCCCAAAATTACAACATATTAGACATGAGCATTGTCCTCCATCATTTGACTTCCTAGTAAAGTACATTAAGTCCAGTGAAACTCAAAGATGACCCCGAGCTTCTACTTAAAAAAACACCTCTGAGTCCCATCCGGGAAGATGGCGGCATGAGCAGGGTGGCGGAAATCTCCCCCCAAAACCATATATATTTATGAAAATACAACAAATACAACTATTCCTAAAAGAGAGACCAGAAGATACAGGACAGCACCAAGCCTGCATCTACACCTGAGAGGACTCGGCACCCCGCGAGGCGTGTAAGATACAGAGCCCCTTCCCGGCGGGACCCAAGCACTCCCCCACCTCAGAGACTGGAGAGACAGAGGGTGCAGGATCTTAGCCGGGCAACACACCGAGTCCTTGCAGCAGGCTCCCCAGGACAAAAGAAAAGCGCGGGCTTTTTTTAGCAGTCTTAAAGAAATAGGGGCCCAACGGAGGAGCAGGATCGTCCCAGCACACTCAGCCCAGCAGGCTGGGAGTCCTGGGGAATTTCAGACCCCTTGGCTGGTGACTGGGAAAAAGTAACCACACTTAGACTTCCCACAGAGATCAGCAGCCTCCCATTCATTCCAACCCCAGCCAGAGCTACAAAGGGCCCTGCGGAACGGAGGGGCCGCAGCTGCAGAATGGTGGAACAACAGCGCCACCTACAGCATTCTCACAGAATCTACTCCCGGCGGGCGTCTTTTTTTGGTGTTTTTTTTCTCTTTTCTTTTCTTTCTTTCTTCTCTTCTTTTTTTTTTTAAGTCTTAAATGAGCCCAGCTGACATACGTGGCACCTACCAACAACCACTTCTATCTACATGAAAAGACAGAGGAAGATGGTACAAACAAAGCTTATCCAGACCCAGACACCAGAGAGGAAGTCTGAAGAGATGGAAATGCAGAATGTTTCTGAAAAAGAATTCAGAATAAAAGTCATAACCATACTGACAGATCTACAGAGAAATATGCAACAGCTGAGGGAGGAAGTGAGGGAAGTCAGGAAAGACAATGCAGAAATGAGACAAGCGATTGACGGCCTGAGCAGCAGACTGGACGAGATGCAAGAGACTCTTAATGGAATAGAAATCAGAGAACAGGAATACAGAGAAGCTGAGACAGAGAGAGATAAAAGGATCTCTAGGAATGAAAGAATAGTAAGAGAACTGTGTGACCAATCCAAACAGAACAATATTTGCATTATAGGAGTAACAGAGGAAGAAGAGAAAGAAAAAGGGATAGAAAGTGTCTTTGAAGAAATAATTGCTGAAAACTTCCCCATGTTGGGGAACGAAAAAGTCTCACAGTCCACGGAAGCCCACAAATCTCCCAACACAAGGGACCCAAGGAAGACAACACCAAGACACATAATAATTAAAATGGCAAAGATCAAAGATAAGGACAGAGTACTAAAGGCAGCTAGAGAAAGAAAAAAGATCACCTTCAAAGGAAAACCCATCAGACTAACATCAGACTTCTCAACAGAAACCTTACAGGCTAGAAGAGAATGGTATGATATATTTAACGCAATGAAACAGAAGGGCCTCGAACCAAGAATACTGTATCCAGCACGATTATCATTTAAATATGACGAGGGATTAAACAATTTCCAGACAAGCAAAAGCTGAGAGAATTTGCCTCCCACAAAACCACCTCTACAGGATATCTTAAACGGACTGCTCTAGAGGGAAGCACCCCTAAGGCTAAAAAGATGTCACCAGAGAAAATTAAATCATAGCAAAGAAAGGAGACCATCCAAATACTAACTAAAGGCAAAGAATAAAACACCTAGTACATAAAGAATGGAGGAGGGGAAATAAGAAGGGAGAGAAATAAAGAAACATCAGACTGTGTTTACAATAACTTAACAAGAAAGTTAAGTTAGATTGTTAGATAGGAAAGAAGCAACCCTTGAACTTCTGGTAACCACGAATCTAAAGCCAGCAATGGCAATAAGTACATATCTATCGATAATCACCCTAAATGTAAATGGACTGAATGCACCAATCAAAAGACACAGAGTAACAGAATGGATAAAAAAGCAAGACACATCTATATGCTGCCTACAAGAAACTCACCTCAAATCCAAAGATATACACAGACTAAAAGTGAAGGGATGGAAAAAGTTATTTCATGCAAACAACAAGGAGAAAAAAGCAGGTGTTGTGGTACTTGTATCAGACAAAATAGACTTCAAAACGAAGAAAGTAGCAAGAGATAAAGAAGGACATTACATAATGATAAAGGGGTCAATCCAACAAGAGGATATAACCATTATAAATATATATGCACCCAACACAGGAGCGCCGGCATATGGTAAACAAATACTAACAATTAAAGAAGGAAATAGAGAGCAATGCATTCATTTTAGGTGACTTCAACACACCACACTCCAAAGGACAGATCAACCAGACAGAAAAGAAGTAAAGTCACAGAGGCACTGAACAACACACTAGAACAGATAGACCTAACAGACATCTACAGAACTCTACACCCAAAAACAACAGGATACACATTCTTCTCAAGTGTACATGGAACATTTTCCAGAATAGACCACATACTAGGTCACAAAAAGAACCTCAGTAAAGTCAAAAATATTGAAATTCTACCAACCAACTTCTGAGATCATAAAGGTATAAAACTAGAATTAAATTTTAGAAAGAAAAAAAAAAAGGCTCACAAATACATGGAGACTTAACAACATTCTCCTAATTAATCAATGGGTTAACGACCAAATCAAAACAGAAATCAAATATATGGAGACTAATGACAACAACAACACAAAGCCACAACTTCTGTGGGACGCAGCAAAGGCAGTTCTAAGAGGAAAGTATATTGCAATCCAGGCATATTTAAAGAAGGAAGAACATTCCCAAATGAATAGTCTAAAGACACAATTACTGAAATTGGAAAAAGAAGAACAATGAGGCCCAAAGTCACCAGAAGGAGGGACATAATAAAGATTAGAGAAGAAATAAATAAAATTGAGAAGAATAAAACAATAGAAAAAAATCAATGAAACCAAGAGCTGGTTCTTTGAAAAATAAACAAAATAGATAAACCCCTAGCCAGACTCATTAAGAGAAAAAGAGAATCTACACACATAAACAGAATCAGAAATGAGAAAGGAAAAATAATGACGGACCCCACAGAAATACAAAGAATTATAAGAGAATATTATGAGAATCTATATGCTAACAAGCTGGAAAACATAGAAGAAATGGACAACTTAGAAAAATACAACCTTCCAAGACTGACCAAACAAGAAACAGAAAAACTAAACAGACCAATCACCAGCAACGAAATTGAATCGGTAATCAAAAAACTACCCAAGGACAAAACCCCCGGACCAGATGGATTCACCTCTGAATTCTACCACACATATAGAGAAGAAATAACACCTGATGAAGGGGGTAGTTTAATAACCATAATATTGCACATGTAAATGTAGATTAATGATACCAAAATAAATTATATATAAAAAAAACACCTCCACAGGTGGCAAATCTTCAAAATTTGGGAGATTGATCTAGTTTTTGCAGTGAGCCCAAAGTAACCCAGAATCAATTCTGGTGGTTTCAAATGATGCAACTATAAAATAAGACTGGCTTTCTTGTGAAATTCGATTATGTTTTTTCAAAACAAAGTGAATCACAGTCATACCTCACTTTTAATCACAATAATTTTTAGTTTAACATCTGGAATACATTTTTATCTTCAACAATTAAGCTATTTCTTGTCTGAAACCCAAGTATTAAAGATTTCTCGTTTATATATTTACACGATGAGGTACCTTTCCCAATTGGAGGATTCAGAAAGTGAGTTAAAAAGATGAAGGCAGAGATAATTCCTGAGACTCTATCAGTGGAACTACAGGTTATTTAGGTATGACACAAAGTCATCTGAACTACTAAAGAGAGATGCTTTCCTTAAGCATATTCCCGTCTAATAGGGGAGACTATTTATACCCCATTGTGTTCCAGAAAGGATATAAGGCAGCCCGAAGTATTTGAGTGAACCCTGCTCTTGGGCCTGGGAAGAGCAGAGGTTTAGAAAAATAGAAACTGACTGAATAGGCCATAGGAGTTGAGATTCAAAACGAAGCAAAGTGTGAGAGGGCTCAAAAATACTGCCTCTATTCTGTGGATCGAGGATATAAACATCCCTGATAAGGTTAGGTTTAATTATTGTATCTCAGGATAAATCACTTTAAGCAGAAAATGTGCTTGCTTTTGTCTTCAACATATCTTTTTCATTAAGAGAAGAAAAAGTAGGTTAAATTTTTCAGAGCTTGATTGAGTTCGACAGAGCACTATAGAATGTTCTCCCATGTCTTATGTGTCCAACAGTTATAGAATCATATAATCAGTCCACATGGCACAATGAAAAAGCCCAAGAATACAGTCAAGTAGAAAGGAATGCTGCCTATACAGTTTAGGAGCTATGGCTAGTACCCAGACAAGAGGACATTCATTAAGCACACACACAGTTCTAGGAGCTGGGACATTGGGGACATGAGAGCCTATTTTAGGTGCCTGTTTCTAGGCTTGGATTTTCTCTGGGCTATTGCTGTTCTTCACAATTTCATTTCTTACCCTCTGCCTTTAGATCCCAAAGGTCTATAAAGCAAGGCTCAGCATACAATACAGTTCATGTGCCAAATCCAGCCCACTGCCTATATTTGTAAATAAAGTGTTACTGGAACATAGACACACTTGTTTGTTTAAATATCAGCTATGGCTGGTTCACATTACAACAGCAGATTTGAGTAGCTGTAATAAGAGACCATATGACCCACAATGCCTAAAATATTTACTATCTGGCCCTTTTCAGAAAAAGTTTGTCAATCCCTGCTCTAAAGCATGAAAGTCTTCCTAAGACTATTATTATCTGCTCGACTGAAATAATCCACTTCCATATTTCCAGGTCTCTTTTTCACTCATAATAATTTATAGAGGGGAGGAGTCTTATAAAAAGTAAAACTCTAAACTAGGGAAATAACTAAGGTTTCAGTGTATCACTTTTAAGGGTTGCTGATCCTTGGCCAAAGCACTTTTTGGAAATATAAAAATTCAGGTTCTGTTACCTCCCTTTACTCTCCTGTTGATCATGCAGGATATCACAACTGTGTATTCCGGAAGACCCAAATTCTGCCTTACTCTGTTGCTTCTGCCATGTGACCAAAGTAAGAATTTTGTTTAATATTCTTTCTAACCTGCTTCTCAGAAAGGAACACAATTTTATTAGGGTACAAGCAATATAGTATGGTTTCACCAATTCTAAAGCCGCCCCCTTATAAACTGCCATCTCTAAGAGAGTTAAATAATGTTCCTACTAAGAGGTATACAAGTAAGATGTTAATTCTCAAAAGTTGTCCCCCATTTTTTTATTACGGTATTATTGATATACACTCTTATGTAGGTTTCACATGAAAAAACATTGTGGTTACTACATTTACCCATATTATCAAGTCCCCACTCATACCCCAATGCAGTCACTGTCCATCAGTGTAGTAAGATGACAGATTCATTGTTTGCCTTCTCTGTGCTACACTGTTTTCCCCGTGATCCCCCACACCATGTGTACTGAACATAATACCCCTCAATCCCCTTCTCCCACCCTCCCACACCTCTCCCCTTTGGTAACCACTAGTTCCTTCTTGGAGTCTCTGAGTCTGCTACTATTTTGTTCCTTCAGTTTTGCTTCGTTGTTATACTCCACAAATGAGGGAAGTCATTTGGCACTTGTCTTTCTCCGCCTGGCATATTTCACTGAGCATAATAACCTCCAGCCCCATCCATGTTGTTGCAAATGGCAGGATTTGTTTCCTTCTTATGGCTGAATAGTATTCCATTGTGTATATGTACCACATCTTCTTTAGCCATTCATCTACTGATGGACACTTAGGTTGCTTCCATATCTTGGCTATTGTAAAAAGTGCTGCAGTAAACATAGGGGTGCATATGTCTTTTGAATCTGATAAGTTGTATTCTTTGAGTAAATTCCAAGGAGTGGGATTCCTGGGTCAAATGGTATTTCTATTTTTAGTTTTTTGAGGAACCTCCATATTGCTTTCCACGATGGTTGAACTAGCTTACATTCCCACCAGGAGTGTAGGAGGGTTCCCCTTTCTCCGCATCCTCGCCAGCATTTGTTGTTCTTAGTCTTTTGGATGCTGGCCATCCTTACTGGTGTGAGGTGATATCTCATTGTGGTTTTAATTTGCATTTCCCTGATGACTAGCGATGTGGACATCTTTTCATGTGTCTGTTGGCCATATGAATTTCTTCTTTGGAGAACTGTCTCTTCATATCCTCTGCCCATTTTTTAATCGGGTTATTTGCTTTTTGGGTGTTTAGGTGTGCAAGTTCTTTGTATATTTTGGATGTTAACCCCTTGTCAGATATGTCATTTACAAATATATTCTCCCATACTGTAGGATGCCTTTTTATTCTGTTGATGGTGTCCTTTGCTATACAGAAACATTTTAGTTTGATGTAGTCCCATGAGTTCTTTTTTGCCTTTGTTTCCCTTGCTCGAGGAGATGTGCTCAGGAAGAAGTCGCTCATGCTTATATTCAGGAGATTTTTGCCTATGTTGTCTTCTAAGAATTTTATGGTATCATGACTTACATTCAGGTCCTTGATCCATTTCGAGTTTACTTTTGTGTATGGGGTTAAACAATAATCCAGTTTCATTCTCTTGTATGTAACTGTCCAGTTTTTCCAACACCAGCTGTTGAAGAGGCTGTCATTTCCCCATTGTATGTCCATGGCTCCTTTATCATATATTAATTGACCACATATGGTTGGGTTTATATCAGGGCTCTCTAGTCTGTTCCATCAGTCTATGGGTCTGTTCTTGTGCCAGTACCAAATTGTCTTGACTACTGTGGCTTTGTAGTAGAGCTTGAAGTTGGGGAGCATAATCCCCCCAGCTTTATTCTTCCTTCTCAGGATTGCTTTGGCTATTCGGGGTCTTTTGTGGTTCCATATAAATTTTAAAACGATTTTCTCTAGTTCGTTGAAAAATGCTGTTGGTATTTTGATAGGAATTGCACTGAATCTGTAGATTGCTTTAGGCAGGATGGCCATTTTGACAATTTTAATTCTTCCTATCCATGAGCACAGAATGTGTTTCCATTTATTGGTATCTTCTTTAATTTCTCTCATAAGTGTCTTCTTTGTCCCCCTTTTTTTTGAAACCATGAAGAATTTACTTTCCATTTCCTTAAAGAGCACAAGGCCCACAATTTGGAATCAGAGAGATGAAATAATTTAAGTCATGTTTTATGTATATACGATGAGACACTGTAATTTCAATCCTTTCCCTCCCAAAATGAATGAGATCACAACCATTCTGGTTCTTCTAATGGAATATATGTAGCTTAAGCAAGGTATTAAAAAAATTTCTTTCAGTTAGAGTACCCAAAATCATTCCCAAAAGTTACCTCAGATCCAAGTCCTACAAATGGTATATTTGTATCACACATAGCGATAAAGTGAGCTAGAATTTTATTGTAGGCAATCATTTCTCCTGATGGCTTGGTTTTCTTGGGTTGTGCAGGGCATGGATCATCAGACAACTAGAATTTAAAAAAGAACACAAATGGGTAAAAATATTAATGTGACTCAATTAGTTAAGGCAGTTAAACTACTCTAACAAAGCTCATGGTTAATTAAAACAAAAGTTATTCATTCAACAAATATTTACTGAGCAAATACTGACCTAAACACTGGAAGTTTAGTGGTAAGTATTGTGTATTTAGCAAGTTTTCTTATGGAAAATGGTATATAATTATTAATTAAAAGAGAAGTATTTTAGGAAAATGGAGACAATTGTTACTTAAACCTTATTGCTGCCTAGTTTGTTAAAAACCCTATCTAATTCTTTCCCATATTAAAAATGGTTAAAGAACACAGCAGTCAATGCAGACCAATCCTGTGTCATTTTCAGTCATGATCATACCGTGCGCTTGGTACCGGTTCTAGGCTGCTTCCTACTTTTTGAACGAAAAAGCGATTCCTGGATGCTGTCCTTGAACTGCTGCAGCTGGAATGCCATAACAGAGTTGTCTTCACGATCTACAGTATTCACAGACATGAAGTAGTACTTGTATGATAGCTTGGTGGGTTTATTGGGAACCTCCAACATCTCCACAACCTAAAATGGCCCAAATCAGAAATGAGACTCAGAGAAATAATTAGTAAGTGTTGGATATTTGGCTTCTTATATCAAGTAGGGCTCAGAATTATACATCTAATGTAGATCTAGTTTTTTGTCTTTAAACTAGGACAAATCAATCATGATCTGAAAAAAGCATTCCTATTAAATATGTAATTCATTTTCCAAGAAATAGATCAGACTAAAGAATGATAAAGTAAAAGCAACCATAAACTACAGGAAATGTGACATTTAGATATTAGCATTAGGTGTTTTTTTAAAAAATGTTTCTTCTTTTAATTGGAATATAGTTGACATACAATATTATATTGGTTTCAGGTATACAACATAGTGATTTGACAATTATAGACACTATTAAATGCTCACCCAATAAGTGTAGTTACTGTCAACATCCAAAGATATTATGACATTATTGACCATAGTCCCTATGCTGTATGTTCATTCCCATAAGTAATTTATTTTATAATTAGAAGTTTGTACCTCTTCACCCCGTTCACCTATTTCACCCATTGCCCCACCCCCTCCAATCATTAGGTGTTCTTGATATTCACACCCTAACTAATAAATTGAAAACATTTTATGCTTAAGCCCAGCAGGTCTGCTAGATTTTCTAGAATGGTATCTATTTAAATTGCCCTGCTATCTCCTTTAAACATTAAAACATCCTAAGAATTCCACTATTATGACAGAGAAAAATGACCACTATCTCTCATTATTGGAAGCATATAAAATAAACCCAGATTTTTTAGTTGAAAAATATGGTCACTGTGAGGATAAGGTTAACAACATCAACAGTAGTTAATTAACACTATAGAGCTTACTATGTGCCATGAACTATCCAAGTACCTAACAGATGTTAGTTAACACATTTAATCCTCCTAATGACTCTGTGAAGTAGGATTACCTTCACTTTTTTGATGAGGAAACTGAAACACAAAACAATTAGGACTCAGAGCTAAGAAGTAATAAACTCATTCTTTGATCCCAAAAGTTTGGCTCTGGAGACCCTGCTTTTACCCACTGTATCACCTTAGTATTTTCAAGGTCTACCTAAAATTTAAGAAAAATCTTCTGAATACTTTAGTGAGAGAAATAAATACCATTGATGAAGGCACTTGATCAACACACACTTTT
>JAVSCE010019523.1:600000-859700 GCA_032199065.1 Smutsia gigantea
CACAACTGTATCTTTGGAATACCCATATTTGTATTTAATACATCATTGCATTCTTTATGTCAAATAAGCCATCCATATTTTTCTTTCCCTTCATTGATAGAGGCGGCTGTTTTAAAATATTACATGGTAGTACTGTAAATAACTTGACAAAGTGACATAATGCTTGGGAATTACACACGTGGTGTCTATGAGATAAACACTACCTTGAAACTAACAGAAAGGATCAGGGACAGACTAGAATGTTTTCATGGAGGAGCCAGATCAAAGCTAGTGTGTGCTTTCTTTAAGTTGTTATTAAATCAGAAGAAATGGACTGCAGTTTGAGCAATATGAAAAAGGAGCTGCAAATCAATAGCCAGCTAAAATTCATCCCTGTTGGGATCCAGGGGGTTTTGGGACAACACGAAGAGCAAAGAAGGAGGTGGGAGTTGTCATGGAGGGTGTTCGAAAGAAGCCACTTTATGCTGCATAAAGCTGTACTTTTTATATTGCTATAGTGCTAATTCATGGTTACATAATATTGAAAATGTGCATGCATGTGGCCTTCACGGCCAGGTGTCCGTCAAGGCCCTTATCTAGCTCCTTACTCATGGGTACAACACGCTGTGCTTTCAAAGTTTCTCAAGACCAGAAAAATCTGGGGTGAATCAGCAGACAGCTGTCCTTATAGAACAGTAGGGAAAGTGGGTGGGGGGCAGAGCTTCCCTACAATCCCACAACAAAATGAAACATTAAGTCACAGAAGAAACTCCACACATGCCCCAGTTTTCAAATGATAGATCTACTAGCAGACCTTTCTAGGCAGCTTCTCCAGACTGTATCTTATTCTCTGAATCACATATTTTCCTTTTGACATTTTAGTATAATAACGGGGTAAATTAAAACTTGAATTAGCTGCATAATAGATTTTTGTTCAGGTAATTAAAGGTAACAGCTGGAGTTTTGACCTCTATTGACATGTTTAGGAAAAGAAAGAAAAATGATCCTTGACCAGCCGGAATCCCAGGGGGGGAGCAAAGTGGTTTTCCACAGGTGTGATGACTGCTCTGAGATCAGAAGAGCTCTTAATACACTTCCCTGTGGATCTGATGATTTTACATTTCAAAATATTCAACTATGACAGGGTTTACAAATAACAGGACCTTGTAATAAATATGACAATCAAGATTTATTTTTACAAATTTCAGTGTCCAAAGGATTCAGAATACTGGCTTACGTAACAAACCTGGATGAGCCTAAGCACGAATCAATTCTACCCACCAATCTCATGAGTAGAACTGTGAATGCGTCTTTTCCCCAGCCACAGGAAAGGAAAGAAACATGATGGTAACACGGGGATTTACCCTTTCTTTCTTCCACCCATTCTTTTTGACATCTAGATTTCAGTTTTATTTGTATAAGTAATCAGATGGTAAACAAAGTCAGAACACCGATCTAATGAACTCAGATATATGGTGGAACAGTGACACAGGTGTAAAATGCCTTTTGTGTCATCACACTGAGAAGGTTAAGTTGATTTGCCTTGCTGTGGCCAAAAGCAGCCTATTGACCATTTTAATTACAAATCTTTGGGACTATTTTGGTGCCATGGAAGATCTGCACTTGCT
The DNA here is from genome assembly GCA_032199065.1 of Smutsia gigantea. Classification (NCBI taxonomy): domain Eukaryota; kingdom Metazoa; phylum Chordata; class Mammalia; order Pholidota; family Manidae; genus Smutsia; species Smutsia gigantea. The sequence goes on from JAVSCE010019523.1 coordinate 601,608, forward strand.
CTTTGAGGAAAATGAATAAAGTTGTCGGTCGTCAAACATCGAAGTGTGTGAGCAGAATAGAATTGGTTGCTATAGATTTCTATTTAATTGAGGCAAAAAATTTTTAAATGAGGTATCAAGTGTTTGATTTGCAAAATGCTACAGATTCTTTGAGATGAAAATGGTTGTATAAATGTATGTTATTGTGATTGATTTTCTGAACAAATGGAGAAAAATGTTTCAGAAAAAAAAATAGAGATCATGAAAAGGAATGGATATTAATGTGCTCTTGGATGAATGCTCCTTTGACTTTTTGATGCTCCCCAGAAATTCAGCATTCCCCCGCAAAAGCCCAGCTCATTGTCAGACTAACATGTTTATAATTGATGAAAATTATTTGTATTACTTTCTGCAGGTATGGTAATTCCTCTGACCTAAGATCAGCCATAATGCTTGGCATGGTGCATGCTTTTGAGGAGAGCTATGAAAGTGAATGCTTCGGATTCCACAGGAGAGAGATATTTTGAAGTCTTTACTTCATCATGCTTATTTTAAAGAGCACAAAGAAATTTAAATGTCTCCAGACAAGAGAAAGATCATGGAAAATTTATAATCACGTCTGCTAGGAATACCAATAGTCAAACAAAATGACAAGCAAAAAAAAAAATTATAAAGCATTGTCATTCATTATTTTTAAGTTAAGCACTAACTAAATGTTAGGTAGTTTTTAGATGCAGCAAACACATAGGAGTTAGACAAGGTTCCAGCCCTTAAGAATACCACTCTTTCAAAGGGAATACATTTAGCTTTTATAAAAGGAGCAAGAATTAAAATCTGAATGGCTTGCCTTTAAGGTTCATGTTGTTATGACTAAGGCAGAGCCTATCAGTCCAAAACTTTCCAATTACTGCTTTCCCATCCGGAGAGAAAGAAGCATGAAGAATGCATTTAGGAAAGAGGATCCAGGATCGGAAGAGTCAGAATAAGAAAACCTAGAGTAAAGAATACCTTTTAAACATGGAATTTGGCATCTGATGGTAAATAGGTCAAGAACTTCCAGTGAACAATTTCAGAGTCTTAATAAAATACTTCCCTATTCCACAGACTTTAATATTGACTTATTTTCATTGCTTTGACCAGAAAAAAATGATGCTACTTTATGACTGAAGAAAGATACGTGGTAAAGGTTTAAACTTATACATAAATTACTGGTTCTCTTGGTACCAGTAGAAAGGACACTGATAATTAGGAGGGCCAATAAAAACATTGTAGGCCAGAAAATATCTTGGAAGTGGTGCAGTTGAAGAAAACTGATCTTAATAAGTTCAAGATTATCAGTCCTCCCTGTATTCTTGTGAGGTATAACCTATAAGCATCATGCTCCCTATCTTTCCAAATTCTTCAGTGAATTCAAGAGGAAGTCAAATTTGAATATAAATGTCTATTTTTGATACTATTGAATCTGCTGGGAATTCAGCTATGGATTGAACCTCCAACATACTCATCCAGGTCAATATTTGAACATCTGTGTATTTACATGCCTAGTGACTTTTAAGAAACCAGGTCAGAGACTGCCAAGCTCAGTTTCTTTCTTCCTTCTAGCCTGAGTTAAAACACAAGTCAGAGGTCTTGTTTTCTCCATGTAAACCATGTTTACTGACAATGTACTTGGTTGACTTCAATGAATAAATAGCTGCTTACATGTACACATAAATATACTTGAGGTGTCCTCTTGTTCTCAGGTACCTCAAAAAAGATAGCCCCATTGGCCAGTTTGATGAATCCAGGAATAGAGCGCCTGCACTGTGTGAACTGCGCAGAAAATGCTATAGTCACATGGTAAGTGTTTTCTTATCGGCTGTAATAAAATGAAAAATCAACAATGCAGGTTTATCATTAGATAAGTAGCTTGGAGACAGGTCAGATTTCTGGCAAGGTGTTGAGGGAGAAGAGGCAACTGAAAAGAAGGGCGTGAAGGAACATGGCTACTCTTGCTATTGCTACCACTTCCAAACAACCACTGAGTGCTTCCTCTCTTCTAAGTGTTATACATACATTACCCTATTTAATTCTTAAAATAACCGTAGGTGGTAGGTATTATCATTCACTTCAGAGATGTGGCAACTAAGGCAGAGAGATGTTAATTAATTTTCCCTAGATTAACAGAGCCATTAAATGATAGAAATAGGATTTAAGATGTAGGAGGTCTGGCTCCATTCCTACCCTTATTTTGCTCAAATCTCTTGTGATCCATTTTATTTTGGCACCAAATATTAATAAGTAGCCATAGTCAATTGGCCGATGAAAAGCAGAAAATGAGGAAACCAAGTGTTTCTTCCTAGGTTTTCCCGAAGACTAAGGAGCACGCCACAGGGAGGGACCCATGCTGGGCAGGCAGTGCAGACTGCTCACCTCTAGGCTTTGGGGACGATGCTCAGCGCAAAGGCAAGTCGGTGAGTGGCTCCTTTCCTGGTGTCAGAACCCAGGCAGGGAGGCCACACACTCATCATTTCCCGTTAAACACTATATCGATAAGTTCTAAAGCACATGAAATGGGGCTAACTGATCACTAATCATGATGGTTGAAGCCCCCTTTGATATTGGGATAGGGAGGTAAGGCTCCATATGGTGCATCTGTGAGAGTAAGGTATCTTCAAAGGAGGAATTACTACAGCTTAAGTTTTATATTCCAATTTCCAATGTCAGTGAAAACAGTGAAATGTTTTCTACATTCAGATTCTGGAAATGAGATCTTGATTGACTGACTGGCCCAATGCCCAATTATTAGTTGGTGTCCAACCTGTGATTAGACCCAGACTGGGTAACCCCAAGCCAGTGCTGTTTCATAAAACAACTTAAAAGCGATCTTTGTTTATATCCTACTGAGCACTTGAGATTAAATGCAGAACATACAGAGAAAAAGGGAATATTCAAAAGGAAATGGTTTGGCAAGAAAAGCTTCATGGAGCAAGTGGCTTTTGCAGTGAACATGGAAATGTAGAATAATGATGAGCTAAAAGGGCAGGCAGAACATGATCGGTGGTAAGACCTATATGTACGCAAGGAAAGAAGCCGGACTGATAATACAGCTGTGATTGTCAATCAGAAGCTACAGCCAGCTAGGGTGGAACTGTCATGTTAGGGAAAATGAGAGAGGAGGTGAACCAGACATGGAGGGGTTAGCGGGAAGTTTGTACAATGTTTACTCTGTGCCAGGCTCCACTGAGTTGTTTCTGTTTTTTTTTTCAAGATATGCATTAATATGTTTGATATGCCCAAACACCCAAAGAGGTGGCTGTGATTATTATATCTGTTTTCTAAAGGAGGATAATAAAATAAGTGGGTGGTGGATCTACAGTTCAAACCAAGACTAATTTCTTTTAACCGTTACAGTACAATGGCTGCTATACCAGAGTCTTGAAAAAAAAAAAGAGCACAGTGTTTCTAAAAGAATATTTGAAGGTTGCACTATGAACATAGGAACTACTTAAAACTGTTTCACTTCTAACCAATGTAAGGTTTAGAAGCATTTAGCTCTCACTCGAAGTAGTTAGAAAAATCTCTGAAGTTTAGCACTTCATCTTTTTCAGGTCACTTTTAAAAGACTTTGCTTACTTAGCTGCAAGGGAATCACATCATAAATTGATGAGAACTAGGTCCAAGGAAACAACATCATAAATATTTAAAGAACAGTAAATCACACATTAATAGCTGAGCTTTCCACATTTCTCTGTTTGAGCAGCATCAACTAAACAGCCCCTTGGAACCTGAACCCAGGAAGGATCATATCAAATCCTGAGACTTTAGTTCCAAACACATTTTTTTTTTTGCAACACAAGTTTATGCAAAAATTGCAATGCTTTTATGAAAAGAATATAACCAAAGTGTTAAGAGTGCATGCTTCAGAGTCATATTAAGCTTGAATTTTTATTTTGACACTCGTAGTTATATAATATTATGCAGTGTTGTTTTCTAACATTTCTTAATTTATATATTTCATTGGTGTAGGTACAAATTAAATGAAATAATATACATGGTTATACGACACTCAGCAAATAGTAAGTCAGGAATAAATTGTCGCTTATTATTGGACAGATCAAACAAAGAAATTAGCATAGGCGAATCTCCTTTAGCATAAGGCAGTCTGGGTGTGTCTGCTACAGATCAATCTCATTGGCCTCGTATGGAAAGATCTTCATGAGCTTCTCAGTTTAGTGCAGGATGAAGAGCATGAGTTGTAGAATCCTACTTGGCTCAAAACCTGCATGTATGATTTTTGGCTAAGCAACTTATTATCTTTGTGTCTCAGTTTTCTCATATGTAAAATGGAGTAGCAACAGTCTCTGTGTTTGACAGTCATAAGGATTAAGTGAAGTAATCAATGCAAGCACTTGCCTCAAAGCCTGGAATGTAAGAAGCATTAAATAGATGTTATCTATAATGGAAGCTTACTGGTCCTGTCTCCTTTGTCACTCCATCTTGCCTGGGCAAACCAACCACTGCAGTTCCCCAACAATCTTATGCTTCCACATTTCCTTTCCTCCTTACATGTTGTTCTTACTGCCTAGGATTCCCCCTGTATCCCCTCTACCAAGCTCACCATTACTATCCGTCAAGCCTCAGCTCCAAAGTCCCTGCACTAGGAGTCTTTCTGACCTACTTAGGTCTGGTGTCCTTCGCTTTTCCTGGCTTCCTGTGTTTGCACATCTGGCCTGTAGTATTGGTTACACAGCAAGGTAACCATGGGTTTACTTTTCAGCTTTTCTCACTAGAACCTGCACTCCTTGGGAGAAAATTCTGTGTGTGTATCCAGATCCAAGCCTGGTACCAGTTTTCCATAAACTCCCAGTAAATGATGTGGAATAAATGATGAATATAGCTGACTTCCTTAAAAGTTAAAGTAGTAAACCAAATCCAAAATTAGTCTCCAGCATTTAGGGACAAATAGCAAAGTGGTTAAGAATGGGGCTTTAGAACTGAAGAGCCTGCATTCAAATCCTACCTTGCCATTCCCAGTAGTGTGGCTTTGGGAGAGTTACTTAGAGTCTCTGTGACACGATTTCCTCATGGGTGAAATGATGCTAACTACCATATTTCATAAGGTAGTTACGGAATTAGTGAAATAATCCCTATAAAGTATGTGGAAAACTGCCTGGTACATAAAAATACTCTATAAAGGAGGAGGAAAAAAAATGGTGGAGGAGGAAGTCAAGGTAGAAATCTCCACCTACATACACACCAAGAAAGCAACTACAGCAAATGCAGCTAACCTTGAAAATGACCTGAAGATGGCAGAACAGACCACCTGGACCTAGTGAAGAAGAGAAGACCATCCAAAGAAGGGTAAAGTGGGAGAGCCACAATCAGGTAGGACTCCAGCACTTCCCCCAACCCAGCCCACAGGCAGGAGGAAGAGGAATGGAGCCACGAAGGGATAAGTGCCCAGGAACTCTGCACACCTGGCTCTGGAGATCTGCTCCAGGAACGTGAGTCCACACTGCATCAGGCTTTAGTGATTAATGGGGCTGAACCCTAGGAAGAGTTGGAGCACTCAGGGAGGCTGAGACTCTTACCACTTGTGGAGAACAGGTACATTCTGTAGCTCCTGCTGAGACCCAACACAGAGGTGGAAGTTTGTAAGATTTGCCAGCATTGGGAGCGGAGCCAGAGGGTGCAGGTTGGACGGAGCTATCTCCACAGGAGAAAAGGCAGGTTGACAAGGAGTCCCATACACTCCATCCCCTTTGCTGATGTCTTAGCCCAGAGGTACTTCCTGTGTACCTGTTGGATCCAAGGCCCATCAGTGTCAGACTATGCTGTTTGGCAGGCAGAGGAAGACTTTGCTGCCTGATAGGAAGAGGGAGGCCTTCCCAACTTTCTTGGTCCTGACTCAGTCCAACTGGGAGGCACCTGCAGGAGCCAGCTCCTAGTGCTCTTTCCTCTGTGTGGGCAGCCAAGCCCAGTGCTCCACAGTCATGCACCCCACTGTCACACACCTGCCCCAGAGCCACACAACTGCCCCGCCCTCCCATTAGCCAAGCAGCACAGCCATCATTGCAGGGCAGGCAGAGGGCAACCCTGCCCACAACAAACCCAGCAGAAACACCATTGCTTTGAGCACAAAGGACCGACTGAGGCAAACTGTCAGCTGCAGTGGACTGGGATAGGCTACCTGGCAGACAGACAGAAAGGCAGCCCCACCCATTGCCCACCAATAGCAACTGGGGCTCCACCACAAAGGAGAACCAGGCACTGGTGAGTAAAGAGTCCTGAGATTATGGGCATCACAGGGCACCTTCTTCATAAAATCATTTCTCTCTAGACCAGGCAGTATAGTAGATCCATCTAATACAAAGGAAGAAACATAGAAACCCTAACAAAATGAAGAGGCAGAGACATATGTTCCAAACAAATGTACAGGATACACCAGAAAGAGGGCTAAATGAAATGGAAGATCACCAATCTTCTTGATAAAGATTTCAAAGTAGCAGTCATAAATATGCTCACTGATCTGCAGAAAAGTATTGACAATCTCAAGGAAGACTTCAACAAAGAGATAGAAGAGTTGAAAAAGCCACTACCATTACTGAATACAATAACTGAAATGAAAAGTACAATGAAGGGAATGAATAATAGATTGCTCCAAGTAGAGGAAACAATGAGATGGAAATTAGAAAACAGGAACACAAAAAAGCTGAGGAACAGAGAGAAAAAGTAATCTTTAGAAATGAGAGGATGCTGAGAGCTGTGTGACAATTCCAAATGAAACAATATTCATATAATTGGGGTAGCAGAAGGAGAAGACAAAAAGGTAGAAAGTCTCTCTGAAGAATTAATTGCTGAAAACTTACCCATTCTGGGGAAGGGAATAGACACCCAGGTCCTGGAAGTTCAGAGAGCTCCTAATAAAAGGAACCCCAGGAAGCCATACCAAGACATAAAAAAGTTACTTATATGGGAAACCCTATCAGGCTATCAGCAGATTTCTCAACAGAAACTTTACAGACCAGAAGGGAGTGGCATTAAATATTTAACATATTGAAACAGAGGACCTTCAACCAAGATTCCACTAATCAGCAAGATTATCTTTCAAAACTGAAGACAGATAAAAAATTTCTAAGATAACTAAAGGTTGAAGGAATTCAATACCACTAAATCAGCATTACAGGATATGTTAAAGTGACTTATGCACATGAAAATGTTCTTAATCCTAAAGTTTTCATGATAGCCCACAGTGAAGGTAGTAGACCAATTACTTACCAAGGAAATATGATATCAAAACCAAACGGGACTTCCGGGAAGATGGCAGCATGAGCAGGGTGGCAGAAATCTCCTCCCAACACTATATTTACCTACAAAAATACAGCAAATACAACTATTCCTAAAAGACAGACCAGAATACACAGGAAAGCGCACAGCGTGCAGCTACACCTGAGAGGACTCGGCACCCCAAGAGGCAGGTAAGATATGGAGTCACCACCCGGCGGCATCTGAGCACTCCCTCACCCCAGCGCACTGGCGGGAGGAGAGGATTCAGAGCTGGGAGGGAGTGGAAGTACACCCTGCAAAGTAGCTAGCCCGGGTGATATGCGCGGGGAGCGCTGACCCACATCGCGCAGTGCAGCGGAGATTGGAGAGACAGAGGGGCAGGATCTGAGCAGGAACATGCCAGGGTGCTTGCAGCCAGCTCCCGGGAAGAAAAAAAAAAGCGCGCGCTTTCTTCAGCGGTCTTAAAGAGACAGGAGCCCAATGGAGAAGCCGGATCGCCCCTGCACACTCAGCCCAGCAGGCTGGGAGTCCTGGGGAGTTTCGGGCACCTTAGCTAGCGACTGGGAAAGCGTGGCCGTACTCACACTTCTCACTGAGATCAACAGCCTCCCATTCGTTCCCACCCTGGCCAGAGCGATAAAGGGCCCTGCGGAGCGGTGTGGCCATGGCTGCGGGATAGTGGGGCAACAGCGCCACCTACAGCATCCCCACAGAAACTACTCCCGGTGGGCGTTTTTTTTTGTTTTTTGTTTTTTTGTTTTATTTTGTTTTGTTTTTTGTTTTTTGTTTTCTTTCTTTTTATCCTTTGTTTCTTTCCTATTTTTTCTTTTTTCTCTCTTTTTAAAGTCTGAAAGAGCCCAGCTGACATACATGGCAACTACCAGCGACCACTTCTATAGCTATGAAAAGAGAGGAATATGGTTCAGACCAATATCAACCAAACAACCCCAGAGAGGGAGCCTAAAGGGATGGAAATGCACAGTATTCCTGAAAAGGAATTCAGAATAAAAGTCATAACCATGCTGATGGACCTGCAGAGAAATGTGCAAGAGCTGAGGGAGGAAGTGAGGGAAGTGAGGAAAAACAATGCAGAAATCAGACAAGCGATCGATGGGCTTAACAGCAGACTGGATGAGATGCAAGAGACTGTTAATGGAATAGAAATCAGAGGACAGGAATACAGAGAAGCTGAGGCAGAGAGAGATAAAAGGATTTCTAGGAAAGAAAGAATATTAAGAGAACTGTGTGACCAATCCAAACGGAACAATATTCGCATTATAGGAGTACCAGAGGAAGAAGAGAGAGAAAAAAGGATAGAAAGTGTCTTTGAAGAAATAATTGCTGAAAACTTTCCCTTGCTGGCGAAGGAAATAGTCTCGCAGTCCACCAAAGCCCACAGATCTCCCAACACAAGGGACCCAAGGAAGACAACACAAAGACACATAATAATTAAGATGGCAAAGATCAAAGATAAAGACAGAATATTAAAGGCAGCTAGAGAGAGAAAAAAGATCAACCTACAAAGGAAAACCCATCAGACTATCATCAGACTTTTCAACAGAAACCTTACAGGCCAGAAGAGAATGGCATGATATATTTAACGTTATGAAACAGAAGGGCCTCAAACCAAGAATACTGTATTCAGCACGATTATCATTTAAATATGACGGAGGGATTAAACAATTTCCAGACAAATGAAAGGTGAGAGAATTTGCCTCTCATAAACCACAAGTACAGGATATCTTAAACGGACTGCTCTAGATGGAAGCACTCCTAAGGCTAAAAAGATATCACCAGAGAAAATCATAGCAAAGAAAGCAGACCATCCAAATACTAACTAAAGGCAAAGAATAAAACACCCAGTATATAAAGAATGGAGGAGGAAGAATAAGAAGGCAGAGAAATAAAGAAACATCAGACAGTATTTACAATTACTTAACAAGAAAGTTAAGTTAGATTGTTAGATAGTAAAGAAGCAACCTTTTAACCTTTGGTAACCACGAATCTAAAGCCAGCAATGGCAATAAGTATACATCTATCGATAATCACCCTAAATGTAAATGGACTGAATGCACCAATCAAAAGACACAGAGTAACAGAATGGATAAAAAAGCAAGAACCATCTATATGCTGCTTAAAAGAGACTTACCTCAAACCCAAAGATATACACAGACTAAAAGTGAAGGGATGGAAAAAGATATTTCATACAAACAACAAGGACAAAAAAGCAGGTGTTGCAGTACTTGTATCAGACAAAATAGACCTCAAAACGAAGAAAGTAGCAAGAGATAAAGAAGGACATTACATAATGATAAAGGGGTCAATCCAACAAGAAGATATAACCATTATAAATATATATATGCACCCAACACAGGAGCGCCAGCATATGTGAAACAAATACTAACAGAATTAAAGGAGGAAATAGACAGCAATGCATTCATTTTAGGAGACTTCAACACACCACTCACTCCAAAGGACAGATCAACCAGACAGAAAATACGTAAAGACACAGAGGCACTGAACAACACACTAGAACAGATGGACCTAACAGACATCTACAGAACTCTACACCCCAAAGCAACAGGATACACATTCTTCTCAAGGGCACATGGAACATTTTCCAGAATAGACCACATACTAGGCCACAAAAAGAACCTCAGTAATTTCAAAAATATTGAAATCCTACCAACCAACTTCTCAGATCACCAAGGTATAAAACTAGAAATAAATTTTAGAAAGAAATCAAAAAGGCTCACAAATACATGGAGACTTAACAACATTCTCCTAATTAATCAATGGGTTAATGACCAAATCAAAACAGAAATCAAAGAATATATGGAGACTAATGACAACAACAACACAAAGCCACAACTTCTGTGGGACGCAGCAAAGGCAGTTCTAAGAGGAAAGTATATTGCAATCCAGGCCTATTTAAAGAAGGAAGAACATTCCCAAATGAATAGTCTAAAGACACAATTACTGAAATTGGAAAAAGAAGAACAAATGAGGCCCAAAGTCACCAGAAGGAGGGACATAATAAAGATTAGAGAAGAAATAAATAAAATTGAGAAGAATAAAACAATAGGAAAAATCAATGAAACCAAGAGCTGGTTCTTTGAAAAAATAAACAAAATAGATAAACCCCTAGCCAGACTCATTAAGAGAAAAAGAGAATCTACACACATTAACAGAATCAGAAATGAGAAAGGAAAAATCATGACAGACCCCACAGAAATACAAAGAATTATAAGAGAATATTATGAGAATCTGTATGCTAACAAGCTGGAAAACCTAGAAGAAATGGACAACTTCTTAGAAAAATACAACCTTCCAAAGCTGACCAAGCAAGAAACTGAAAAACTAAACAGACCAATCACCAGCAACAAAATTGAATCGGTAATCAAAAAACTACCCAAGAACAAAACCCCCGGACCTGATGGATTCACCTCTGAATTCTACCAGACATATAGAGAAGAAATAACACCCATTCTCCTTAAAGTTTTCCAAAAAATAGAAGAGTAGGGAATACTTCCAAACTCATTCTATGAAGCCAGCATCACTCTACTACCTACCAAAACCTGGCAAAGACCTCACCAAAAGGAAAACTACAGACCAATATCCCTGATGAACATAGACGCAAAAATACTCAACAAAATATTAGCAAACCGAATTCAAAAATACATCAAGAGGATCATACACCATGATCAAGTGGGATTCATCCCACGGATGCAAGGATGGTACAACATTCGAAAATCCATCAACATCATCCACCACATCAACAAAAAGAAGAACAAAAACCACATGATCATCTCCATAGATGCTGAAAAAGCATTTGACAAAATTCAGCATCCATTCATGATTAAAACTCTCAACAAAATGGGTATAGACGGCAAGTACCTCAACATTATAAAGGCTATATATGACAAACCAACAGCTAACATCATACTTAACCGCGAGAAGCTGAAAGCTTTTCATTTAAGATCGGGAACAAGACATGGATGCCCACTCTCTCCACTGTTATTCAACATAGTACTGGAGGTCCTAGCCATAGCAATCAGACAAAACAAAGACATACAAGGCATCCAGATTGGTAAAGAAGAAGTCAAATTGTCACTATTTGCAGATGACATGATATTGTACATAAAAAACCCTAAAGACTCTATTCCAAAACTACTAGAACTAATATCTGAATTCAGCAAAGTTGCAGGATACAAAATTAACACACAGAAATCTGTTGCTTTCCTATACACTAATGATGAACTAACAGAGAAATCAGAAAAACAATTCCATTCACAATTGCATCAAAGAGAATAAAATACCTAGGAATAAACCTAATGATGGAAGTGAAAGACGTGTACTCTGAAAACTACAAGACACTCCTAAGAGAAATTAAAGAGGACACTAACAAATGGAAATGCATCCTGTGCTCTTGGCTAGGAAGAATAAATATTGTCAAAATGGCTGTATTACCTAAAGCAATCTACAGATTCAATGGAATCCCTATCAAACTACCAACAGCTTTCTTCAATGAACTGGAACAAATAATTCTAAAATTCATATGGAACCACAAAAGACCCCGAATAGCCAAAGCAATCCTGAGAAGGAGGAATAAAACAGGGGGAATTACACTCCCTGACTTCAAGCTCTACTACAAAGCCACAGTAATCAAGACAATTTGGTATTGGCACAAAACAGACCCACAGACCAGTGGAACAGAATAGAAAATCCAAACATTAACCCAAACATATACAGTCAATTAATATTTGATAAAGGAGCCTTGGATATACAATGGGGAGATGACAGCCTCTTCAGCAGCTGGTGTTGGAAAAACTGGACAGCTACATGTAAGAGAATGAAACTGGACTGCTGTCTAGCCCCATACGCAAAGGTAAACTGAAGGTGGATCAAAGACCTGAATGTAAGTCATGAAACCATAAAACTCTTAGAAAAAAACATAGGCAAAAATCTCTTGGACATAAACATGAGCGACTTCTTCATGAACATATCTCCCCGGGCAAGGGAAACAAAAGCAAAAATGAACAAGTGGGACTATACCAAGCTGAAAAGCTTCTGTACAGCAAAAGACACCATCAGGATAACAAGAAGTCATCCTACAGTATGGGAGAATATATTCATAAAAAATGTATCTGATAAAGGGTTGACATCCAAAATATATAAAGAACTCATGCACCTTAACAAACAAAAAGCAAACAATCCAGTTAAGAAATGGGGAGAGGACATGAATAGACACTTCTCCAAAGAAGAAATTCAGATGGCCAACAGGCACATGAAAAGATGCTCCACATCGCTAATCATCAGAGAAATGCAGATTAAAACCACAATGAGATATCACCTCACACCAGTCAGGATGGCCAACATCCAAAACACAAACAAGAACAAATGTTGGCAAGGATGTGGAGAAAAGGGAACCCTCCTACACTGCTGGTGGGAATACAAATTAGTTCAACCATTGTGGAAAGCAGTATGGAAGTTCCTCAAAAAACTCAAAATAGAAATACCATTTGACCCAGGAATTCTACTCCTAGGAATTTACCCTAAGAATGCAGCAGCCCAATTTGAAAAAGACAGATGCACCCCTATGTTTATTGCAGCACTATTTACAATAGCGAAGAAATGGAAGCAACCTACGTGTCCATCAGTAGATGAATGGATAACGAAGATGTGGTACATATACACAATGGAATATTATTCAGCCATAAGAAGAAAACAGATCCTACCATTTGCAACAACATGGATGGAGCTGGAGGGTATTATGCTCAGTGAAATAAGCCACGCCAAAAAAGACACGCATCAAATCACTTCACTCATATGTGGAGTATAAGAACAAAGAAAAAAAAACTGAAGGAACAAAACAGCAGCAGACTCACAGAACCCAAGAACGGACTAATAGTTACCAAAGGGAAAGGGACTGGGGAAAATGGGTGGGAAGGGAGGGATAAGAGGGAATAAGGCCATTACGATTAGCAGACGTAATGTTGGGGGGGGGCATGGGGAGGGCTGTACAACTCAGAGAAGACAAGTAGTGATTCTATAGCATCTCACTACGCTGATGGACAGTGAGTGTAATGGGGTTGGTGGGGGGACCTTATGAAGGGGTAGTTTAATAACCATAATATTGCACATGTAATTGTACATTAATGATACCAAAATAAATTATATTAAAAAAAACAAACGGAAGTATGTTTTACACAACTATGTAAAAAAATCAGTTAAGGGATACACAAGAAATAAAGAGATGACATCAAATACATAAAATGTGGAGGAGGAAGAAGAAGAAATAAAGTACTTTCAGATTGTGTTTGAAATAGAGCAATCATGAACTTAATATAGACTGTTACATAGTCAGGAAGCTATCCTCAAACCTTATGGTAACCACAACAAAGATTAAAAGACACACACAAAAATTAAAAAAGAGAAATTGAACCACAACGCTAAAGAAAACCATCAAATAACAAGAGGAAAGCATAAGAGAGCAAGAACGGATGAGAGAGGAACTACAAAAACAACCAGAAAACAATTAATAAAACGGAAATAAGTACATACCTATCAATAATTATCTTAAATGCAATTGGACTGAATGCACAAAAGACATAGGGTGGCAGAGTAGATAAAGAAAGAAGACCCACCTCTATGCTGCCTACAAGAAACTAATTTCAGACATAAAGACATACACAGACTGAAGGTGAAGGGATGAAAAGTAGAGTGATTATTCATGCAAATAATAGGGGGAAAAAACAGGAGTAGCAGTTTTTAAAGCTGATGAAATAGACTTCAAAATGGAGAAAATAACGAGACAAGGAAGGACATTACATAATGATAAAGAGGTCAGTACAACAAGAGGACATAACCATTATAAGTATCTATATACCCAATATAGGACACCTAAATATGTAAAACAAATACTAACAGATTAAAGGGGTAAATAGACTGCAACTCACTCAAATTAGGGGACTTTAACGCAACACTTACATCAATAGACAGATCAACCAGACAGAAAATAAATAAGGAAACAGGGGCACTGAAGAACACATTAGATCAGATGGATTTAACAGATATCTATAGAACATTTCACCCAAAAGCAGTAGGATACACATTCTTCTCAAGTGTACATGGAACATTTTCCAGAATAGATCACATACTAGGCCACAAAAAGAGCATCAATAAATTAAAAAAATTTAAACTGTTATCAAGCAACTTCTCAGACCACATTGGCATGAAACTAGAAATAAATTACACAAAGCAAACAAAAAACCCCACAAACACATGGAGGCTAAACAACATACTTCTACATAATCAATGGAACAATGAACAAATTAAAACAGAAATCAAGCAATACATGGAGACAAATGAAAACAAAAACACAACAGTACAAAATTTGTAGGATGTCGCAAAAGCCATTCTAATAGTAATACAGGCCTACCTCCAGAAACAAGAACAATCCCAAATAAAGTCTATACTTACAACTAAAGAAACTAGTTAAAGAAGAAAAAATGAAACCAAAAGCTAGTAGGAGGGACATAATAAATATCAGAGAAGATATAAATAAAAGAGAGAAGAATAAAACAATAGAAAAAAATCAACAAAACCAACAGTTGGTTCTCTGCAAAGATAAACAAAATAGACAAACCCCTAGCCAGACTTATCAAGAAAAAAAAGAGAGAGGACACAAGTAAACTAAGTCAGAAACACAAAAGGAATAGTCACAACTGACACAACAGAAATACAAAGAAATGTTAGAGAGTTCCATGAAAAAGTATATTTGGACAACCTAGAAGAAATAAACAAATTCCTAGAAAAGCACAACCTTTCAAGACTGACCCAGGAAGAAACAGAAAATCTGAACAGACCAATTACCAGTAATGAAATTGAGTTGGTTACTAAAAACCTCCCAGAAAATGAAATCACAGGACCAAATGGCCTCACAGCTGAATTATACCAAACATTTAAAGAAGAGCTGATACCAATCATTCATTATAATTATTATTAAAGTATCATTGATATACAGTCTTATGATGGTTTCACATAAACAACACAGTGGTTTCAACATTCACCCATATTATCAAGTCCTCAGTCCCTCTATTGTGGTCACTGTCTATCAGTGTAGTAAGATGTTATAGAGTCATTAATTGTCTTCTCCATGCTGTACTGCCTTACCCTTGACATACCTATATTGTGATTGCAAATTATAGTGACCGTTAATCCCCTACTCCCTCTCCATCCAACCTCTCCAACCCCTTTGGTAACCACTAGTCCCTTCTCAGTGTCTGTGTGTCTGCTGCTATTTTGTTCCTTCAGCTTTGTTTTGTTTTTATACTATACAAATGAGTGAAGTCATTTAATACTCATCCTTCTTTAAGTATTCCTAAAAGTAGAAAGGCAGAATAACTTCCAAACTCATTCTATGAGGCCAGCCTCACTCTAATACCAAAACAAGGCAAAGACACTGCAAAAAAGAAAATTATACACCAATATCCCTGATAAACACAAATGTAAAAACCCTCAACAGAATTATCAAACCAAATTCAAAAACACATCAAAAGGATAATCCATCATGATCAAGTGGGATTTATTTCAGGGATGCAAGGATAGTTCAATATTTATGTATCAATCAATATGTTGTACCACATTAACAATAGGAAGGATAAAAACCATATGATTATCTCAATAGATGCTGAAAAAGCACTTGACAAAATTCAACATAAATTCATGATAACAACTCTCAACAAAATGTATAGAGGGAACACACCTAAACATAATCAAGGCAATATACAGCAAAACCAAAGCAATCCTGAGAAAGAAGAACAAAGCTGGGGGTATGATGCTTCCTGACTTCAAACTATGCCACAAAGATACAGGATGGCACTGGCACAAGAACAGACCCCCATAGATCAATGGAACACAACAGAGAGCTCAGGTAGAAACCCACACATATATGGTCAATTAATATATAATAAAGAAGCCATAAATATACAATGGGGGAAAAGACAGTCTCTTCAATAACTGGTGATGGAAAAACTGGACAGCTACATGTAAGAGAATGAAACTGGATTACTATCTAACTCCAAACCAAAAAGTAAACTGGATAAGGATCAAAGACCTAATGTAAGACATGAAACCATAAAACTCTTAGAAGAAAACATAGGCAAAAATATCTTGAACATAAGCGTGAGTGATTTTTTCCTGGACACATCTTCTTGGGCAAGGGAGACAAAATAAAAAAATGAACAAGTGAGACTACATCAAACAAAAAGCTTCTGTACAGCAAAGGACACCATCAGTAGAACAAAAAGGCAACCTACAGTATGGGAGAATATATTCATCAACAATTTATCTGATAAGGGGTTAACATCCAAAATATATGAAGAACTCATACACCTCAACACCGAAAAAACAAATATCCTGATTAAAAAATGGGCAGAGGACCTGAACAGACATTTCTCCAAAGAAGAAAAACAGATGGCCAACAGGCACATGAAAAGGGGGCTTCATATCACTAACCATCAGGGAAATGAAAATCAAAACCACAATGAGACACCAGTTAGAATGGCTGCTATCCAAAAGACAAGATGTCAGACATAATGAACATTAGAAAGGATGTGGAAAAAAGGGAACCTTCCTACAGTGTTGGTGAGAATGTGAATTGATGCAGTGACTGTGGAAAGCAGTATGGGTTGGTGATGAAGGTGTGGGGAAAAGTGGCACAAATTTCTCAATCATAATATAAGTTGGTCACGGGAATGGAAGTGCAGCATGGAGAATATAGCCAATGATTCTGCAACATCTTCCTTTCTTAACAGATAGTCACTGTACTATGGGGTGAGGATTTAATAATATGTGTAACTGTTGAACCACTGTGTAGTATACTTGAAGCCAATATAAGATTGCATATCAACTACACTTCATATAAAAAAATACTCTATCAATATTACCTATTCAACAGAGACCACAAACCCCAGGATATAAGCAAAACATACACTCCTGTCTCAAAGGGATTAAGAAAAGTTTGTGTTCAGATTAAAAGCAGTGGTATTTGGCAGTTGAATGATAGTTACAGAAAGCCCTCAATTTACTGGCTAAAAGACCAAGGGGTGATCTGGAGGCACTTTGTATCACACTCAGATAAATGATGTCACAAACCTCCATACATGATAGGAAACTGATTTGACAGGTTTTCATATAAACTACTTTTTTTGCCAAATATTCAAATATTTGTTAGTCTCCTAGAGTTTGCTCCCCTCAGGTAACCTTCTGGATAGTTTTCTCTGGCTGCAGAAACCATAAAAGTAGTTATTTATTTTTCTTGTCACATGGAAATAAAGGGAATTTCTTAGTACTGTGCCGACTCTTTGGAAAAAAGTCCTTTGAAATGGCTAAAATGTTTAGTCTGTAGACCAAGTAGAGGAACTATTAGAAACTAATTGAATTAAATGCTAGATTCTTGCTCTGTATTCCCCAGAGATTACTCTCTGACTGAGAGGTTAGGAAAGATGACCTTTAAGAGTAATTTCAAATTAAAAAAAGAAAACAACTGTGATATGATACTACAGATCGCAACATGTCTTATTGTCTAGAAAAAAAATCAATACAAACTAAAAGATCTGATGAAAATTTCATCCTAGATTATTTTAACAGCAAGGGTAGTTTTATTACTATTATCTTTTTTTAGACCAAATAAATTTGTGTCAATAAGACAGACAATATAAATTTATGTGAGTATCAGAAATTTAGACAAATGGACACACATATAAAATATCTAAATTGGGCAGAAAATTCACATTATATGTAATTAAGGCAATAAGTTCCTGGGGTATCATCTCAGAGCCTGACCCTACTTCAACCTCTCTGATCAGTGATTTCTCCACCATTAAAAAATGATAAAAATATCAGCTCTTCACAGTTTACAGAGTTTTCAAAGAAAATAATAATAACAGATGCAAAAGTCTTTGTAATGTAACCCAAGCCCAAACTGGGTTGAGTATGCCCCGTCTCACAAATCAATGAAGAAAAAATTATGTTGCATTTTATAGAACACAGCATATATTGACTCCAAATTTCACTGCTCTGTGTACATTTTCGCTTTGACAGGTAGGAATGTCAATAATTTCTTATAATTCTTTGCCTTCAATATTCCTGTGAGTTTCCAGTATGTTTATATCTAATAAGATGTTCTCTATTCACCAGGAGTTCAAGTCTTGGACACTCACCCACGAGGAATCTCTGTGGGGAAGTGTGAGGAGGGGGCGCAGGGTGAGTGGGAGTGGTGGGCTCATGAGGGATCAGTTTCAGCTCCTAGGCTCTTCTCAGCAACTGCTGCCCACCCACTGCCCATTTCCTCTAACTAAGCCAGTGTCATGCTCTTCTGTAACTCCAATTCTGCTTATTTTCTACAGCTCTCTGGATGCTTCTCCAGTCTAGGATTCCCTGCTAGTGACCTAGTTAGTTTGGATGGAGTTTCCCCGGCACAGTTCTGCTGCCCCAGCCAAGGGTGACCACAGGGATCCTCAGGGCCAGCCTCCCGATCCCCACCGTCCCGGACTCACTGAGGCTCTCCACACAGGTGGGCTGGGGCATGGTGGGAGCAGAGCTGATCGAGAGCGACCTCCTGCGCGCTTTCTGAAACTTTGGTTTCTCTCCATCCAGGTCGTACTGCTCACTCGGCCCACTCCATCAGACTCTTGCTCATTCAGAGCGATTATTTTTCTTCTCCTGGGTCTAAGGGCCCACATTCTGTATAAGCCCCAAGCCCCACACATATAAATGAGATTTAGATTCTTTCTCTCTTGGGTCCATACAGATCCCATATCTGTTCTATGCACCCAAGCACATGCTCTAACATTGAAGACAAAATGGGTGAAAACTTCTGAGAGGAAACAGGGGGCTTCGAGGGATGGTGGAGGCCTAGCAGAGTCTGTATTCAGCTCAAATACCTTGTGATATATGATAATGATTAATATTTTCATAGTAAGAAGTCGAGAGTGACTCTAAGGCCTTTAGTGACATCTTGGCAACACAAACTTTTCCCCCTTCCTTTTATGCTGTGAAATTATTTGCTTTTGTTACACAACTCCTACTTATTGTCAAATACCAGAGTAACCCCCTGTCAGTCCCTAAAACCTTCCAGCCAGAAAACGGGAGCTCAAGCAAACAAAACAACAAACCATCCTTAGTTTTCAGTTCCAAATAGAAGTTAGATGGTTGACTTAAAAAGAAAAAGACATATAACAAGCCGAAGTGCATGACATTAACAGTAAATGTTACTACTAGACTGTAGGATGCAAACTGAAAGTTGGTCTCAGGGAGTTAAAAATCTAGTGCAATTTAATTTTATAGTAATGATACCATCAAGATAGGAAATGAAATTCCTTCTATTTGAAAAGTCATGATGGGAATAGGCACTTATTATCAGTCATAAAAGACTGGAATATCTAATTCCAATTTTGACACTAAGATCCATTTAGATAAGGCACTCCTTAATAATCTCATCACTTAAATGTGAAGAAGAGTAACTGCTCATGCTGTCCCTCGAGCAATTTTAGATTCAGGCAGGAGTGGTGATTGGATAAATGGCAAGATATATTCAAAAAGTAAGTTATCTCCACTCAGCTCCTCTGTAGCTGGGGGCTCTGAAGAAAGAGTTCTAATAAAATGCAAGAGAAGAGAGAGTAGAAAAGCTTTCCTTTTAGTTACCATTGGTATTTGGAATTACTGGCTTGTTATTCTTAAAATATTTTCCCAAAGAACTATGATCATCAACACCGATTCATTTCCACATTCTGAATGAATAGTCCTGTTGGGCTATTTATTACCTCTGTTCTTCTGCACAGCAAAAGAGAACCAGAAACAGATGATGGAAACAGTTTTTAAAAGGAGAAGGTAGATGTGGGAGGTAGGAGGAGATAGCTCTTAAAAGGAAAAACGTAAGTGTCTCATATCAGTACTTCACCTGAAGTCCATCCTCATTATTCTTTCATTCTAGTCACAAGTCCTTATTTCATTGTCTTCAACACACTTAGGTCTATCCAAAATTATAATGATATTTGCTTACATATTATCTTTTCTCTCTGTTCACTTGAAAATTTGATCCCTGATAGATATGGGCTTTTAATTGTTTTTCATCATTGTTTTTCAAGTTAATAATACCCAAAATAGAATCTCAAACATATATTAAATGAATGAATAACAAATGAAATGTGTTCAAGAGAAAAACTGTCACAAATGAGGCCAATAGTTGCAAATAACCTCAGTCTTAAGTTAAAAAAAAAAATTAGAATGCTGCCCTCTAAAGGTTTCTTTCAAACTAATATATTGGTTTATGACCCACTGGCCAATTGGAAACTACTTGTATTTCCATTCAAATATAGTTAATTACATTTTACTGTATCAACTTGATGAAATGTTATGATGCTTTTAAAGTGTTAAGAAAAAGCCTTTTGCAACTACATGGAAACATGCACATAATTATTGTTAAATGAAATAACTATAGTGAAAAATTTTTGCTATCCTATTGTGGGTAAAATGACAATATTTCCAGAATCTCTCTCTGGCCTTAGCGCATCTCCATATCAATAGGTGTTTCCAAGGGGTGGAGAGAAGTAGTCCATCTCCATATCCATAGGTAATACAAGGTGGCAAGAAGGCCTATCTGCACTGGAGAGGTTGGGTGGGGTCCCTCTTTTGCAGCCCAGTCGGGAGAGACACAGGTGAGCAGAAGTGGACGACTGCTTGTAGGTAATAAATGAATTTCTCCCACTTTATTTCTCCCTTTGACTGATTTCAGTTTCAAAGGTATTTTGCCCCAGACTGGGAAAATATTTTCCCCCAGTAGTTACACCTATAAAGTTATAGGAATGGAAAAGAAGAAAATTAAATTAAAATGGTTATCTTTGCTAAGATGGTGTAGCCGAGGAAGACTTCCTGTTTTTATTTTTAACTTGCTAGTTTTGCAATAATGCTCATATATTTTTTAAATATTGGCATTAGAAAACTCTTGGGCACTGTCCCAGACTGGTCAGCTTTTGAATTGACTGTATATCCAGGATTCCCTAAAAGTCTCTAAAATTTAGTACTTTTTAATGTATTTCCCTAATCAGGATATCTGTTGTCTTGTACTTTGGTTGACTAACAACTGACATTTACTTACTGCTCTGCTGCTCTTAGAGTATTTATCGCACAGTGATTAACTCCATTACTGCCTCTTTCCACTGATAATTCCTTCCCCATTCTTTCTTGTGTTTATTCCAAGAATAGCGATCACAAACATTATCGCCTTAAAATCAGCATGGAAATTATGGATGTGTGGTTTATATGTGTGAATGTTAACTAACAAAGGAAAATGTGAAGAAACACCTGCCCACAGAACTAAAGCAACCCATGTAATTCTTTCTCTGAGAAGGGTGATCAATTTCAAAAAAAGTAAATATCCTTTTAAAAATCAAAGGTTCACAAAAATGAAGTTTAAAAAAAAAATAATAAAAATGCTATAAATATGCACATTTGGCACTACCTTACCAAAAACAAACCTTTTACATGCATTATTTCCTTTTACACCGTGGCCCCAGGAGAGAAGTAAAGCAAGCGTAATTAGCTTAAAAAATAATTTTACTAAATATATCCATAGGTTCTGTAATGCTCGTCTTCCCTTACCCTTTGTCACTGAATTTCTTTTTCTCATAGATATTGTATAAATGCATTCCTCTAATACTGACATCTTATTTGTTCTTTAAAACAAGATTAGTCAGAGCCTGCTGCATTTCCGTGAAATTTTGCATCAAGTAGGTTTTGAAATAAGTGAACCCGAATGATTTTATGCAGCCCTTGATTTGCACTCACAAGAAATTTTTTAATAATTAGTTTCACAATAGATCATTCATCTTCATGATGGTTTAGGTTGAAATATTAGTGGTGTTGACAGAAAAATCAAAGATTAATCACTTCGACTGTGATTATTTATCTGAGATGAATGAAAGGACTCTCGGGTCTTTGGGGTGCTGTGTAAAGGAGACCGTCACATGAAGATGGGATAAATCTGAGCTTACAGGGCTGCCCACTAGTTTAATTAATGTTTATAGTTTTCTGACAGGGAAATAGTTGACATTCATAATTACCAAACAGAAAGCTGAAACACCGAAGAATAAACTTTGGAGAAGGTCATACTTTGAGTAGATCATGGCATTCTGAGGCTCTGTCCCTTCCAAGAACTATGCTGGCCTCCTAAATTCACAGCACCTAACATAGGGCTTTGTAGACCCTAGATTCCCAGGGACTGCCGCTTAGGATCAGGGTAATGCTTCCTTCATGGAACTACGCTGCCAAGTGAGTTTTGTCATGTTCTCCTTAAATGTTCTCAACTTCCTTTCCTCCATTCTTCTGGCAGTTTAAACATTAAATACTCCCAGTTATTGTACATGGAGTGGGCCGAATGGCGGTCCTCAAAAACACATGCCCACGTCCTAATACCCAGACCTTGGGAGTGCCACCTTATTTGGATGAAGGGTCATTGCAGATGTCAGGAAGTTAAGAACCTTCAGATGAGATCATCCTGGATGACTCAGGTGGCCTTCATCCTATGGTGAATGTCATAACAGACAGAGGAGGGGAAGGCGCAGACGCAGGGAAGGCCGCTGGAGATGAAGGCAGAGGCTGGAGCCATAAGTGAAGAAGATGCCTGGAGCTATCAGAAGGCAGAAGCAGCAAGGAAGGACATTTCTCTAGAGCCCTCAGGACTGTGGCTCTGCCCCCACCTTGCTTTCAGACTTCTGACCTCCAGAAGAGTGAGAGGCTAAATTTCTGTGGTTGTGAACCACCCAGGTTGTGGTGAATCGTTGCTGCAGCCTGAGGAAACCACAATGAGGCACAATGAGAGGTAGTGGAGGAAAGACTCTGAGAAGCTGAAGTAGAAATATTCCAAACTGTATAAATTCAATTCAGGCAATACTCCAAGAAGAGCAGAAACAAGTATATGTAACACTAGCTACATGGGATAAATGTATCTGTAAACAGGAGTAGATGTTCAGCCCACTCACTCATCTGGTTAGCTTGTCTCTTCAGCCACTAAAATGCTACCAAAGATACTTAGTGTATTCAGGGGTCCTTGTCTCTCCTGCCTCAAGTTCCTCTGAGTCCCTGGGTACAAAGCATAGGCATGACCATGGTGACCACGAGCGTTCTCTTTGAACTGTAGTGGGGGAAAAGCTTTCCCTTCTTCCTTTTTAGGTTCTGTGGCTGGCCTAAGAATGAAATTGACATATGGCAGATTAACAAGAGAAAAAAACTTTAAAATGACTTATGTATGCATGGGAACCCCTCAAACACATGAAATTCAAAGACAGCCAGCCGATTGGCCCTCACAGACCATGCTGAGCTAGGGCTTTGGGGTTTCTAGGGGATGGGGAGGACAGGTCATTCACAGAAGGTGAAAGGAGGGAATGTTTGTAAGCAAAGGTTGCCTCCCATGCAGAGAAATCTCTCAGGTGAAAAAGCTCTCTCTGGTATAGCCTCCTTTCTAACGAAATTTCCTTTATAAATAAAGATTTCCCCACACATGGGGAAGATTACACTTTCTTTCAGGCAGTCAAGAGGGAGGTAAAGAGATTTTTCTTAGTCTGTTGAGTCTTGTTTACTTTCTGCTCAGAAAAATCTTCATGCCCAAGCGGCATATTGGGGGTGGCATGTTCTGAACCCCTTCACTACGGAAGAAATAAACACTCAAATTTACTTTGTAATGAGAAGCTTCAGGTTAGTCTTGGATAGAAAAGATGGAGGCCGAGAAGGGCATTCTTTACCATGTAAAATGTGCACAGTCTAAGGCTGTGTTTACCTGCTGTGATGCCGAGAAAAAGGCATAGAGACAGTTAACTATCTAGACTAGAATATAAAATTGAACATGATATTTCTGAAAAGAAATTGATTTCTTATCTATAGGAAGGGTTTTTTTTTTAACTGTAAGAATGCCCTTTATTATTTACAAAATAATAAACTCCTAACTGGCCTCTCCAATGGAAGGAGTTAGTATGTAGAGAGCCCAAGCCAGTGGCTAATCAAAGGCATTGATAATTTCTTTTGCCAAGATGATGGGCGTAATGGCTGTGTCATTGAGTGACAAGAGTCCAGCTGTCTCTGTTTAACCTAGATTGACTGTCTCCATCAAGCATTAACTGTTCAGTGGAATCCAGAGGCATTTCCCCAAAGGGTTCTTGGGCTATGATTTTCCTGCTGTTGTCATCTGACTGGGAAACTCAGTTCCCAACCTTCTGGGGCTCCCCTGCTGTGGACCCCAGTGCCAAGGTTACAGCTGCACAGGACACCTGCTAATCACGCACTGTTGCATCTGCTGTGCATCGGTTAGTGGCCTGTCACATGGAACTCTGCCACTGCTTTAAACTAATGTTTTATTCCTTGTTTTGCTGTTTTTGTGGCTTACTTTTGAAAAAAAGTTTACGGTACTTTCTCTTTTACTTTTTACTTTAAAATGGCACAGAGCAAACTCACCCATGTGTGTGCCAAGGTGGCTCATTCCTTTAGCCCTGGTGGTTGCATTTCCCCGCAAACTACTAGCCCCCCCAGGACCTTGCACAACACTTCCCTGTTTTATCCTAAGGAAACACAAACCAGCCTTTAAAGCAAAGCTGACATTACTGAGAAAAACAAATGAACGGGATAATTCAGAAGAACCAGAGGCTACATTTCCCCTCAGGATGAGTTCAGCTCCAGTAATAGTTTGGCTGAATTACTGGAAGGACATTGCTTTTTATGGCCCCAAATTTTAGTCTCTTGAAAAGGAAATGAATGATTTCAAATCTGTACAACTGCTGAGTTTCTACCATGTGTGGCAGAAACAGATTCCTCAGTGACTAATGTAGTGCAATTACAAATATTTCAGCATTTCCAACAAGACTCAGAAGTGCTGCAGAGTGTAAGACACAGTTCCTGAAATTCCTCTTACGCTTGGCTATCCTCACGTTCTGCCCACGTAGAATCTGAAGGCTGACCTCGAGGTCTAGGCTGTCTCAATCTGTTTTTCTTAAAAGAGCAAAGGAGAAGCTTTTCGCACTTGGATGATGACTTATTTAAATTTTAGAGGAAATAAGTAGAAGTAGTGTTGTTTTGGTTAGTTACCCTAACATGCAAACATGAACATTAGTGATCCCAGACTTGACTAGATCTTATACCCTTCCAGTAAGGGAGTAACGCCCTCATTTTCTAATACTAAACTTGTCTCTCTAAAATAATCTGATTGTATGAATCCAATTTTAGGAAGACTTTATATATATATCTTTCTCATTTCAAAGGCAATTAGAAGACATCTATGAACAGAGTCCTTGTAAAGCATAGTGGGCCAGGCTATAGGATTTGGCTATAGTTAGATTGAATCATGTAAAATTACCTTGTTTAGGTAAAAAAATAATAAAATATTGGCAATTTCACATGGTTGTTTCTTACTCAAGTAACTATATTCCCTTCTTTATATAGGGGCCTAAAATATTGTGCTCTCTGCCCATCTATGGAATCACACATTTTTTGATGATTATCATATTTCAGGTATCTCCTCAAAAAATTTCCTTCATTCTTGCAGTTCCCAACCACACTATATAGCAAAGCTCCAAATTGATACACAGCATGTAACCTAATATCTGTGTAGTTGACTTAACAACTAGTCAAAGAAAATCCCAGACTGCGTCACCTCTGACATGCTCTAATATGCAGAGACAAGCAGTTGATCAGGAACGTCAGTTGCTCCTTCTTAATTTATATTTGTTGTTCTGTTATTGATAGATATTTTTGTCTTTTATAGTAGAATTTCTACAGAGTATACTTCTCTATTATTAATTTTTTGTTAATACCTAGGACCAATTATTTTACACCAAATTCAATTATTTTTAATTTTATTTAAGTAGTCATATTGAAAGTTTCATATGCTATAATTGTACCACTCAATACATTTTCAGGAACTTAACATATCCATGCAGCTGTTGAGGAAAAAACTTTCCCTTCTTCCCTTCTAGGTTGTTTGTATGTCAAATAATGAAATTGACATAAGACAAATTAACAGGAGAGAAGTTCATACATATGGGAGCCCCACCAAGATAGGAGACTCAGAGGCACTTAGGTAATCGAGGCTTATCTACCACGCTGAGCTAAGGAAAGGAATATGGGACTGGGGCTTGCAAGGGGAGGAAGAGAGTTCACAAACAGAGGAGAACAGATGTTTAGTAATCAGATGTCTGCCCTGCCTTGTAGATAAGTCTTTCTGATATAAAAAGTTATCTCTGATAATAGCTCTTTTCCTGTTAGAAGTTCCCAACCTAAATTCTTTTAGGCAGTTGAGGAGGAGGTAAAAAGCTCTTCCTGAGTTTACTGGGCCCTAATTATCTTCAGCCTGAAGTCCACATGAGAAAGTGGCACATTCTGGGGTGTCCTGCCTGGAACCCACTCAGAGCCAGCCCCTGCCTAGGGAACAGAATATCCCCAGCACCTCCAAAGACCCTCACTGTTACCCAGCCCAGGTGTGACCTCCATTCTGACTTCAAATAGCATAGATGGGTTTGCTCGTACACTGCTTCAATGGAGTCGTACAGTATGTAGTCTGTATCTGCCTTCTTTTGCCCAACATATTTATGAGATTCATCCATTCTTTCAGATGTAGTTGTACCTTGTTCATTAATGTTGTTACATAGCATTCCTTTACTAATATACCAAAATGTTTATTAATTCTACTGTTTATGACCATTTGGTAGTTTCCAGTACAAGCATATACTCCTGCTGTGATTTGTTGTATATAATCCTAGAGCTGGATTTGACAGTTCATAGAACATGTGAATTTGCAGCTTTCATAGATACTTCCAATTTTCCAAAAGTTTTGGCCAATTTACATTCTCATCAAGAGTGTATTTTAGTTATACATTCTCCATATCCTTGTATAGAATTCTCTATATTTTTTATTTAATTAATTCCAGTGAGTATGTAGTGGCATCTCATTGAAGACTGATAATTAATGATGTTAAGTCCATTTTCATATGGTTATTATGCATTTGGATACTCCTTGTTTTTCTTTTCTTGTGCATAGGATTCTGTATATAGAACTTTGAAATGTCATTTCTTATGTTTCAGCACTTTAAAAAAGTCATTCTACTTTTTCAATTGTTAGTGTTGAAAATCAAGTGTCAGTAATACCATTACGTCTTTGAAGATAATGGTCTTTGTTCTGTATGTTTTTAAGATGACCTATTTGTCTTTGGTTTTCAAAAGTTTTATAATGATATGTCTAAGTATGAGTTTGTCTTTATTATAACAGAGATTATGTATGTCTCATGGGTCCTTAGGTTAAGCCTGTAAGTTACAAAGAAGGTGAAGGATTCTCAGCTATCACTTATTTTAATAAAACTTCTGCCCCATTATCTTCCTTTTCCTCCTTTTCTTGGACTCTAACTGCATTTTTATAAGGGCTTAGGAGGGTTTTCCACATCTCACCTATGTACTTAGTTCTTAATTTTAGATATTATACTATTCCTTTCTAGAATATCCATTTGATACTTTTCTATAGATTTAAATTTACTGGTGAAATTTTCTATTATTTTAACCTCTTTTCCTTTATTTCTTTAAAATATTGGTATTTTAATTTTCAATGTGAACTTTTATTGAAGTATAACATATATTAAAAAACTCATAAGTACACTCAAATCAGCATGCACACAAAAAAGAAATAGAACATTATCAGAACCCCAGAAATTCCTTCTTGTCCATTTTCAGTCATTATCCCTCAAGAATGACCTCTAAAACCACAAGGCTTTTTTGCTTGTTTGTTTTGGGTTTTGCCTGTTTTTGAACATATACAAATGTAATCCTACAGGATGTATTCTTTTGTATATACCCTTTTTACTCACCTGTTTGTGAGATTCAACATGTTGTGAATCTGTAGTTCATTTGTTGTCATTACTGTATAGTATTTGGCACTTACCCATTCTACCAAAGGACTCTTCAGTCATTTCCAGTTTGGGTTCAAATAAATAATATTGGTATGGAGATTTTTGAAACATACCTTTTGGTAAACATATATAGGTATGAAATTGCTGAATCACAAAGTATGCATATTTTCAGCTTTAATGAATATTGATGAATAATATTAGCAAACTCATTCAAAAAATACATCAAAAGGATCATCCATCATGGCCAAGTGGGATTTATTCCAGGGATGCAAGGATGTTACAATACCTGTAAATTAATCAACATCATACACCACATTAGCAAAAAGAAGGATAAAAATCACATGATCATCTCAACAGATGCTGAAAAACAAAATTCAACATCCATTCATGATGAAAACTCTCAACAAAGTGGGTATAAAGGGTATGTACCTCAACATAATAAAGGCCATATACAACAAACCCACAGCTAACATCATAATCAACGAGGAAAAGCTGAAAGCTTTTCCTCTAAGATTAGGAACAAGACAAGGATGTCCACTCTCACCACTTTTACCCAACATAGTACTGAGGTCCTAGCCATGGCAATCAGACAAGATAAAGAGATAAAGGCATCTAAATTGGTAAGGAAGAAGTTAAACTGTCACTATTTCCAGATAACATGATGTATACATAGAAAACCCTAAACACTCCACCAAAAAACTATTAGAACTAATAACGATTCAGCAAAGTTGCAGGTTACAAAATTAATACACAGAAATCTGTTATGTTCCTACATACTAACAATGAACTAGCAGAAACAGAAATAGGGAAAACAATTCCATTTACAATTGCATCAAAAAGAATAAAATACCTAAAAGAATAAACCTAACCAAGGATGTATGAAAGACCTATACTCTGAAAACTGTAAGATACTCATGAGAGAAATTAAAGAAAACACCAATAACTGGAAAACTACCCTATGCTCATGGATAGGAAGAATAAATATAGTCAAAATGGCCATCCTGCCCAAAGAAATTTACAGATTCAGTGCACACCTTATCAAAATATCAATGGCATTTTTCAATGAATTAGAGCAAATAATCCTAAAATTCATATAGAACCATGAAAGACACTGAATAGCCAGCATAATCCTGAGAAAGAACAAACTGGGGGTATTACACGGCCTGACTTCAAGCTATACAACAAAGCTACAGTAATCAAACAATATGGCACTGGCACAAGAACAAACCCACAGATCAATGGAACAGAATAGAGAGCCCAGATAAAAACCCATGCATATATGGTTAGTTAATATATGATAAAGGAGCCATGAATACAATGGGTAAAGTCAGTGTTTTCAATAATTGGTGTTAGGGAAACTGGAAAGCTACATACAAGAGAATAAAACTGGATTACTGTCTTACTCCATACACAAAAGTAAACTCAAAATGGATCAAAAACCTAAATGTAAGACATGAAACCATAAAGCTTTTAGAAGAAAACATAGGCAAAAATCTCTTGAACATAAGCATGAGCAATTTTTTTCCTGAACACATCTTCCCAGGCAAGGGAAACAAAATAAAAAATGAACAACTGGGACTACATCAGAATAAAAAGCTTCTGTACAGCAGAGGATACCATTAGCATAACCAAAAGTCAACCAACAGTGTAGGAGAATATATTCATAAACAACTCAGCTGATAAGCAGTTAACATTCAAAATATATAAAGAATTTATATTCCTCAACACCAAAAAAATCAAATAACCTGATTAAAAGAGGAACTTAACAGACATTTCTCCAAAGACGTACAGATGGCTAACAGGCACATGAAAAGATGCTCCACAATGCTAATCATCAGGGAAATGCAAATCAAAACTACAATGAGATATCACCTCACACCAGTAAGGATGGCCACTATTTAAAGGACAAGAAATAACAAGTACTGGTGAGGATGTGGAGAAATGGGACCCCTCCTACACTGTTGGTGGGAATGTAAATTGGTGCGGCCACTGTGTAAAGCAGTATGGAGCATCCTCATAAAACTAAAAACAGAAATACCATATAATCCAGTGATCTCACTTCCAGTAATTTACCCAAGGAAAACAAAATCTCTGATTTGAAAAGATATATGTACCCTATGTTTATTCACACATTATTTACAATAACCAAGATATGGAATCAACCTCGGTGTCCATCAATGGATGAATAGATAAAGAGGTGGTACATATATGTAATGGAATATTATTCAGCCATAAAAAAGAAAGAAATCCTGCCATTTGTGACAGGGCCTAGAGGGCATTATGCTAAGTGAAATAAGCCACATGGAGAAAGACAAAATACCATATGATTTTGCTTACTTGTGGAATATAAAAACAAAACAAAGAAAATGAACAAAAGAGCAATAGACTCATAGACACTGAGAAGTGACTGGTGGTTACCATGGGGGAGGGGTTAAGGTGGGAGGAGAGGTTGAAGGGGATAAATGGGCAAAAAAATTCTCAATTATGATATAAGTTGGTCACAGAGATGGTAGTACAGCCTGGTGAATATAATCAATGATTCTGTAACATGTTCCTATGCTGACAGATAGTAACCACACTAATGGGGGTGAGAATTTAATAATATGGGGAACTGTTGGACCACTGTGTTGTATAGTTGAAACCAATAGAAGATTTTACATCCATGCTATTTCAATAAGTAAATAAATAAACACTGATGAATAATTTTCCAAACTGCTTTTGCCAATTTACATTCTCATGAATAAAGTATGAGTCTGTGTTGCTCCCCATCTTCATTAACAGGGGGTGTTTCCTATATTTTTCATTTTAGCCCTTTTAGTAGAGATTTGTGGTATCACATTCTAGTTTAATTTGCATTTTCCTGATGACTAATGATATTGAGCATTTTTTATTCTTTTTGTCCATTTGAATATCATTTATGCCCATTTTTTCTATTAACTTGCCTTTCTTTTTATTGACTTGTAAGAGTTCATTTTATTCTGGATATTAGTCCTTTGCCAAGTTTTGAAAATATCTTTTCCAATTCTGTGTTAGCTTTTTGCTCTCTTAATTTTTTTTGCTTGAGCAAAAGTTCTTAATTTAATTATAGTATAATAGATCAATTTCTTTTTGGTTGATGTTGTTTATGCTCTATTTAACAAGTATTTTACCTACTTCATGCCAGGAAAATGAGAGAATATTTCTTATTAATTGAAATTTTTATTTAGATAATTACAGATTCATATGTACTTATGAGAAATAATATACAAAGTGAACTCATACATTTTTCTCAGTTCTTTTCCAATGGTAACATATTGTATAATATCATAAGTAATATAATATCACAAGTAGGATATTGCTATTAATACAATGCACCAGTTGATAATAATCCATTGATCTTATTCCAATTTCTCTTTTACATGTACTCATTTGCTTATATATATGGGTGTGTATTAAGTTCTATACAATTTTAGTACCTGAGTAGGTTCATGTATTCACCACCAAAGTCAAGATACTGAATAATCCCGTAACTACAAGGATCCCTTGTGTTGCCTCTTTATAACCTTCCTCTCTTTCTCTCCTCACTATAAAATGAGTTATAGTTATTTCATTTTAGTGAGTCTGCATCTATTGTTTGTTTTCTTTTGTATATTGTCCATATCATGTTACCTGTTCCCATGTCTCATAATTTTTAAATCCATGCCAGTCATTGTATATAAAATAAGTGTAGAGGCTCAAATGATGTCTCCCATCTTAAAGAATATCTCCTTCCTTTTGTTAGATAACGTGAAGTGGCTGATCCTATCAATACAGTCAAGGGTTGAGGTTGAGTTGAAATTACCTCAGGATTACCCCTATTCCTAGGTCGTTTGGGAGCCTGGCAGATGGGGGCTCTGCTTTTTAGATGTTTTCAGCTTAGCTCTGTACCTTCTCTCCTCAGGCATCATCAACATTTGTCAAATGCATAGGGAGAAAGATCAGCCATATTTTGAGATCCTACAAGTTTCCAATATTGTCACTCAATCCCCACACAAATAAAATCTCTTCTGGTTTTTATGTTCTGAAGCAAATGCCTTCTGCTATGTACTAGGCCTGGTTTGTTGACCTCCAGAAGTGCTGGTAATTATTAGCAAGTGCCCCTAGGTGAATAATGATTATTTATCCCAGCCTCAATTCACCACTCTTTTTATGTCAGTAGTTCTCAAAGTATGATTCCCAGACCAGCAGCTGCAGTTTCACCTGGGAACTTGCTAGAAATGCAAATCCCCAAGCACATCTCAGACTGGCTGAACTGGAAACTCTGGGTTTGAGGTCCAGCAACCTGTTTTAACAAGCCCTGCGGGGGACTCTGATACACTTTCAAGTTTCTCAAAATTTTTGATTCAGTAGTAGGTCTTGGTGGGGCCCTGAAATTCAAATTTCTAGCAAGTCCTCAGGGGATGCTCATCTGCTCGTCTCTGCACGCACGTGTGTATATACTCTTCCTACATCATTTAGCACGTTCTATATTTTGCTTTCCTTAGTGAACAACTTATCTTGCAGAGCTTTCTATTCCAAAGCCTCATCCTCAAGTGTTAGAATGTTCCGTCACCCCTAAGAGTTTGGGCCCATTTGTAGGCAACCCCCACTCCAATCCCCAGAGCCCTAGGTAATTGCTGATCTGCTTTAGGTCTCTAGGAATTTGCCTTTTCTGGCTATTACATGTAAGTGGGGGTACATAACATGAAGTCCCTTTTTGGCTTCTGTAAGCAAAATTCCTATGAGGTTTACCCATCCTATAGCATGTACCACCTGTTTGTTATTTCTTCTCCGTAATCATTTTCCATTTCAGGGTCACATGACATTTTCCTTGTCCACTCAGCGGTTGATGTGCATTTGGAATGCTATGACGGATACCATCATACAAGTTTCCTTGTGGGAAGAGGTTTTCCTTCACTAGGTCGACTCTCTTTTGGTTTTATTGCTGCCTTTCAGTTCCAAGCCTCCCTCACTGACTAAGTGTCATAGTTTTGGTTCAGATTTATTGCCCTTAAGGACTTGGGGGAAATAACAGATCCATGACAGTGCGGTGGGCAATTTGCAATGACTCAGGGTTGTAGGGGAGATTTAGTTGCACACCCATAAGTAAGGTAAATTCAAGTGTTTACAGAAGAAACCAAGGAAGGACTTGTAGACATGAGGGGTACAGAAAAGAGATGATCGGTGGTGGCAGTTTACCGTACAAACCTTTAGATTCAAGGTGTGGCAACTACCACAGCAACCTCACGGTACTGGTTAACTACTATGTTTAAAAATTATAAAATTAAGGATCGGAACTACTAATAATTTGTTAAGGTTCCCATAGCTAATACATGAGAAAGTCAGGATTTAATACTAGATTTGCATCATGCCAAAATCTTCGGGCTTCTCAGGACTTTCATTTATGAAAGAAGTAAATTAATAAATTATAATATATCTTTAGTTGTAATTGCTCTGTGCTGAAAAACTAATTGTTAAGTTAATGAATGCTAAATTGCTTGAACAATAGCAAAAAAGGGTGGGTCAAAATTATTACACAGAATTTGTGTTATGGGGGGTGTTAAATATTACACCTTGACAACTATAAAATTCTAGGGGGATGAAACTGACTTCCTTGAATAATAAGATCAATATAGGATTGCACATAATCTGCAGCAGAGTTGATATTAAGCATCTACGGTTCTAGAAACTCAGTCAAGTGCTGCCTGCAATGTCCTGTCTCCAGTAACAAATTCTTTTAATGAGCATATACATTAGCTACAACTGTATTTGAAAGATAATGCAACAGGAAAATTCTAGTTTAACAAAGGTCTTGAGAAATGTTTTAGTATTTAACATATTTGGCCAGAAATCCCAGGGAATCTTAAGTATTTTATTTCTCTAACAATTTTTTTAATATAAATCAAAGAAACCCATTTCTTATCTATTAAAGTGAGCAAGTTCTCATTCAGCATAGGCTAGTACACCAGATCACCTAGGCTCTTGTTAAGAAAGCTTTTGGAAGAGCTGAGAAGAACCTCGACTA
Organism: Smutsia gigantea; assembly: GCA_032199065.1. Lineage (NCBI taxonomy): Eukaryota > Metazoa > Chordata > Mammalia > Pholidota > Manidae > Smutsia > Smutsia gigantea. The sequence goes on from JAVSCE010019523.1 coordinate 635,820, forward strand.
TATGCTGAGGACCTGGGATAGAGTCAAGTCATCTTATGACAGTGTTTGTGCCGGTGAGAAATGTTAGCCCTTATTAGTCCTTAAGCAGTGATCATGTTTTGTTTTGTTTTCTTCTTTTTTTAAACCAAGAATGTCATGAGATTCATTTGTGGAAGCAATGAAACAATCTTCTGAAACTGAAAGCACTTTTTTTTTCTTTCTCTTACAAATGAGCAACTGGGGACATTTTCTTTGCTTTCCTCTTGAAAGAAGCGGTGATGTAGGGACAGCTGAGGAGGCCAGAATCCAGAAGTCTGCCTGACGGGTCATTCGTTTCCAGCCTTTGAAGCTCTGAAACAACCACAATGATTGCAGCTCTCACGGTGGACTTTTCTATTCTTGGGCCGTAATAACGTGGGCAGGCATTAGTCATCTTCGCCAGCTGATAACTTATTTGGCACTCCTGCCTTGCTATCATTTTAATTAACAGGACAGTCATTAGCAGCTCCCCTTTCTCCTGACGAGTCCAGAGAAGAGAGGGCCTCACAAACTAAAACTCTTACAGATTTCACCACCACCACCACCCCCAATGGATGAGCTAAGTGTGGGGCAGGCATGAACCTAAAAGAAAGAAAAAAGGTCAGAAACACTTCATATTTGGTATCTCCACATACCAGAGGTTAGTAAAGAAAAGAGAGAAAGTTAATCTCAGCAAGATTTTCCCCATGGAGACACAACCATAGTTATGTTTAAATTATGTGTTGGGACGTGGATATTTTAGCAACTTCAACTCAGCTGAGTCAAAGGAAGCATCCTTTGAGAAAGCATTCGTTTATCAATAAATACTCACTGAGTTCAGAGCCCAAATGAGAAGGATGCACACCAAGCTTAAAGTTATTAAGAAATCTAGAGACAATTAGAGAAAAATCCCTCAATTTTCAGAATTTTATGTAAGAAGACTATATTAAATTTCAAATTTTACCCTCAGAATTATAAGCTAAAGCCAAGTACTCCACTAGCCAATGAAATTTCCCCATTTCCCTTTTCCCCTTAGCAGTTGGTAGGTTTTCTACTAATTTAGTCACTTTTGAGGGGTGGTATTTTTTAGTGTGCTCGGCAGCATGAATTGGCAATCCATCAATCAGCCACTCATTCTCAAATATTTATTGACAGGCACTGATGACGGGGAGAAATACAGGCTTTGGAGTCAAAAGATTTGTACTGAAGTCTCAGCTTGCCATTCTCTGCTTGTGTGATTTCAGGTATTAATCTCTTTTTAAGTTCCTCCTCTATACAAGGGTGAATATATATTCTGCCCAAGAAACCCCACACATCTTCACGTAGGACATATTGAAAAGTAACAGAACTAATCCTATAGCCATGAAAGCTATTTATGTCCAGGCCATGTAAAGAAAGCTAGGGACTTCAAAGAATTATTTGAAGAAATGAAAAGCTTAGGCAAGAAGGAGACACTGGAGGCTTCTGAGGTTTGGTGGTGTCTTAGTACCTAGCACCTGCTACCTAAAAGTCATCTTCTCTATAGGTACCTACTGTCTTCTATCTAAGGAAGGTGTGGTGAGTGTAACAAGTGTTTGTGGAAACTGGAGGGTTTTACCTAAACACAGGGACTGATCCTTGCTTCTCACCTGGGGATTCCCAAGGGAAGCAGCTTTTTGGAACAGCCCACACCATCAGGATAACAATGGCTGCAGGGGCCACAGGCAGTTAGGGAAGGATAGGACACCTTCATCTCAGTACCCTATAGCCTTTGGAGTGGATGCAAGAACAATTCCTGTGGTTTTACACGCAGGAGAAAAGGGATTTGAAGAGGGAATGAATCCACAGGGCTTCCAAGTTGAGTGACAGATTGAATTATTCTGGGTTCTCCAGAGAAACTGAAAGAGTAGGAAATTATATATCATCTCTATCTATCTTTATATCTATATCATTTACCTCTATGTCTATAACATCTATATCTATTTATGTCATCTGTCTATCTAGAGAGAGAGGAAAACAAAGAGGAAAAGATGGACTGGTTTTGAGGAACTGGCTCACATGGTTATATAGGCTGGGAAATGCCACCACCTGTTGCCTGCGAGCTGGAGGAGGCTCTGGACACCTAGTGGTGTAAGTCAGAGAACAGAGGCCTAAGAGTCAGGGGAGCCCCTGGCATGAATCCCAGTCGAAGGGCCGGAGAAGATGAGATGAGATGTCTCAGCTCAACAGTAAGACAAGAAAGGCAAATCCATCCTTCCTTCTGTTTTTGTTCTGTTTAGGCCTTCAACAGACTGGATATGTCCACTCACATTGGGAAGGGAAAACTGCTTTATTGGGTCCACTGATTCAAATGTAAATCTCATCTGGAAACATCCTCAGAGACACATTCAGAAGGAATATTTAATCTAGGAGCCGTGTGTTATAGTCAAGTGGACACATAAAATAATCATCACACAGGTCATGTGAGAAGGCAGTATATCCAGCAAGGGCCTCGGAAAGGGTTTGGTGCCATTGTCGAGACTAAAGGCTAACATACTTCTCTGAGAGCTCCTCCATTTACTGAGAGTACCGGGCAGAATTACCTCTGCCCTCAACAACCACACATGTAACCACGAAGGCCACCAACACCACACAGAAAACGAACTATGGAAGATCAGAGTTAACTTCTAGTAATAGTACAAGAGCAGCTCCCATCAGAAGATAGCTCTCACTCTCAGCATAATCCTGGCTCCATGCAAAGGAGCTTAGCCTGGAAAAGGGAGTAGGGAAGTCTCCATCTCATCCATGTAGGCAGCCAATATCACAGCGTTGGGGAAATGGATGTTTTCACCCAGAATTTCCAGCCCGGCCCTGGCCTACTTGCTTACCAATGGATCCTTACTATGACAGAGCCTCAGGTAGATCCAGAGAAGGAGGTGGAGAGTGGTGGCAATTCTCTCCTCCTCTCCCTTCCTGGTGCAAGACTGGTTTGGTGCTTGCCAGTCATCAGGGACCCACCCATGGAGTTCCTCTGGAAAGGGGCGGGCAGGTTAAGCCAGCGCAGGCCAGGCTGGAAGGGACGGACAGAGTGGGCTTGCTAGCCCTGGCCAGAGAGGAAGGACTTGGGGACCGTGCCAGGGGGAGCCGGGTGAGAGGGGGCTGAAAGCGCCCAGCGAGAGACTGAGCTGTGAGCAATAAAAACCCATTCTCCCAACCTGCCCTTCCTCTTATTCTCCTTAGGTTTTACCAAATTCATAACTTGCCCCAAGTGGGGATCCCCCTCCCCGCCAGACCTACACATAGCTCCGGCTAGTGGTGAGGGGAAACAATTATCCGTTTTAACAAGGACTGGTACATTTCAACAATGGAAAGAGATTGGAATGTTTGGACTCTCCTGATGGCTATGCTTTCAACAAGCAGAGTTGAAATCAAGTTTTAGAAATACTAAACCAATTTAATGTTTATATTCTGAGTTGAGAATTCTTGCTAAATTAGTTACCCAAGGTAAAATAAATATATACTAGGTGACATAATGCCTCATTTATATACGTTCATTTCTAGTGTACATAATACCATTAATTATATCACCTCACTATAAGAATTCCATGAAACGTTATTTCTCTCTCTCTCTCTCTCTCTTTTTAAGATGGGGGAATTCAGTCTCAGAATGATTATTTAACTTGCCTAAGGTCCCAAAGTTGCAGAACTAGGACTAAATCTGGTCTAATCACAAGCTTTTTATGCTGCACCAGGTCTTATGGGTTAGTCACCCCACAGCAATCCTCTAAAATAATGAAGTCTATTGATGAAAATGACCAGTCCTACCTACATTCTCCAGTATATTTGCCTGAAGCTCAGAGTCACTGTGACAATTCTTGCTGCCTACCAGAGGGCACAATAAGAGTGATCGACACTTCTAACAGCAACAGCTTTTCATTATGCTGCCATGTTGAAGGCTTTGTATGCATTATCTCATCTAACCATATTAACACACTACCACCAAATTGCTGGATAGCTGAGTTTTTCCTTGACCTCACCTTCCTGTTTCCTCCCTGTCATCCACAATCAAACACCTCAGCTACATAATAGGAGATGAATATGTTTTGAATATATTCATGAAGGATTAATGAAATAATACCTATGAAATTGACAAGCAGAATGTATTGACTTTCACCCTACCATTTAATCATTCAAGTGAGCCTCTACTTTTAAGTACTAAGCAAATATTTGTTGAAAGAATTTATAAATGAGCCATGAATTACAGAGAGAAATCTCTCCTATTTTATGGATTACCCAGAGGAAATCTATATTTTCATATCCAGTATCAGATCATATATTTTGTTAGTTTTATCCTCCTCTACTCATCTTAATAACTAAGATTTTAAATAACATCATCATCAAAGGCACCATAACATATTCTATGATTCCATATTTTTCATCTGTGCAAGTGAGCACATATTTTATTGGAAAATATTCTTGCTGGATTAAATCCAACATACTCTTGTGCCAGCTTTTGTTAAATCAAAATGTTCTTCCCAATGAAAAACATAATTTCTCTTCAAGTGATGTAAAGCCATTTGCTCTTTGTTGAAATGAAGACTTCTTGGTAAGAATCATTTTTATTTTTCTAATTTAGATTAAACTATTTTTTAGTTAGACTAGATTCAACTTCAAGCAACAGAAATTTAACTCTGGCTTAAGCAATGAGGAAATTACTTATTTCATGGAACTGGCAACCAGAGGAAAAGAGGCTTCAAGGTTGGTTGACTCAGCAGGTCAACATTCTATCAGAGACCCAGGTTTGCTCTGTTTGTCTGTTTGATCTCTTGGGTCTGCTGGCCAGATTGAATCTTAGATCAAGATCTTCTGGTAATCAAGTAAAAGCCACAGACTTTATGATGGATGCATCTCTTACGATGCTCTGCTATGTCTTTGCCTCTCTGACCTCTTCTCACTCTATCCTCTTCCTCCACTTTCTGTTCCAGATACACAGCATAAAGACCTGCCTTTGGCTTGGGCCTTTACTATGTCCTCTGCTTAGAATATTCCTTACTCACTTCATATAACCCCTTGGCTAATCCCATCATATCCTTAAAGTCTTTGCACAAATCTCACAGGCTTATTTTGACCACTTAATTTATTTAGGCAACCCACCTCTGATCACTCTCAATCCTCACTTTCCATTCCTCTTGTTTTACATGATACATATCACCTCCTAACTTATTACATAGCTTATCTATTTATCACATCAATTGATTGTTATCTATCTCTGAGAGAATGTAAACTCCACAAGGGCAAAACTCTTTATTAGAATATCCCAAGTACCTAGAACAGTTTTACAAATGGTAGGTACTCCATTAAATATCAGTTGAGTTTAATGAATGAATGCTTATGAAATGTCTGCCTGGAGTAATGCTTCCATAAGCTTCCTTGTTTATTTACAGGAAGGAAAGAGAGCTGGCTTCTCTCATTCTAAAGAGAACAAGGAAGCTTTTTAGAAACAGGCTTTCTAGAACAAGAAAGCTTTTACCTCAGAAAGGACAAGCAAGACTCCACTAAATCTCATTGGCTAAAAATCAGTTCACATGCCCTGTCCTGAACCAATCCCAGTCAAGGACAGTGAGATTACTGAGATCCGTGTTAAGTGATCAGAGCTTACTTCTCCAGTGTGAGGGTAGTTTGAACTCATCTAAAATAGATCACGTGGAGTTTATAAGGAAGAAATGATACATGTGTAAAATTAAGATTTTTCTAGGAAAAAGAGAATTGATACCACTGAGGTAACCAGCTGTGTCCACTATGCTTTCCATGGGGATACTTAATAGTTCCTCCTTTCATATTTCTTATTTCTGTTAAAATCTCTCATACAATAAACCTCAGAATTTGTTGTTCAATAGCTTCTCAGCCCTGGCTGCATGTTACGATCACCTGCAGAGTTTTCAAAACCCCCAGTGCCTAGGCTGCACCTTGGACCAATTAAATTACGATCTGAAGTGGTGAGACAGAGACATTTTTAAACTCCCCAAGTGATTCTGTGAAAAAAAAAAAAAATTGAACCGGACCAGTGAAAGAGACAAGGAAAATTTTATTCAAGGCTTTTTGCAATAGGGAAGAGAGACTGAATTCAACTCCCCTGAAGCAAAAAATGGAGAGTTTTGAAGCATTGGAGTGAGTTAATGGAGAACTCCAGGAGGGCTGTTAGGGGGCAGTTGGTCGATGTGATTAGGCCATCCATGTTTGCTAACTGTTGCTCACTGAAAATAGGCTCCTATGCTCCCCCAAAGACTAGGAGATGGGGGTGCTGTCTTTCTTGGTGATGATGTTTCAAGGGAATGCATGGATCCCAAGTCCTTGAAAAAGATATTACTATACTGTAGAAGATCTATATTTCAAAGGGAAAGATAAAGAGTTTACAATGGCAAGTTTTCTAAAGTAAATGCTCATAGAAATGGGAGGTCAGGGGCCTATCTTCAGGAAGAAAGCTGTGTGAAGCTTAATACACTAAGGGGAATATTAAGGTCATCTCACCAAGTTCACAGTGTAGTTGAGAACCACTGCTCTACTTTTTCTCCCTCGGTAAAAACATGCATTCAATTATTGAGTCCTCTCAATTTTATCTTGTAGGTAAAATGAGGTATCTCTAGTCTGATTTTTTTTGGCATCCATTATGTCTGGGTTCCTGAAACAGACTCCAAACTAATCTTCCTAGCTTGGTTACTTTCCCGCTTTAATTAAACCTCACTTACTGCAAGAATTACCTTACTAAATACAAATATCTTTATATTTTCCTACTTAAATGGTTCAGTGTTCCCCATTACCCTCAGGAAACCACTAGATCCTCTCAACATGGTTCAAAATGATATTATGAATAAGCTATACCTTCATTTTATGTTCTTTTCCAAATTATTGAAGAATTGATATTCCCTTTAGGTTTATATCCAATTACAGCTCCTTCAGGAAGTCTTTCCAGATCCTTTCTAGAAACCCAAAAACATGTCGTTAGGAGGCAATGATCATTATCTGCCATATGTCATGTTTTCTGTGTAGTCCTTTGACTTTTGCTAGGCTTGAGTGCTTGCAAGATAGACACAACCTCACCCCTGTATCTGCCCTAACTGCATTTTTTAAAAATAATTTATTGTGGTATCATTAATCTACAATTACACTTGCAATATTATGATTATTAAACTACCCCCTTCATCAGGTCCCCCCCACCAACCCCATTACAGTCACTGTCCTTCAGCATAGTGAGATGCTATAGAATCACTACTGGTCTTCTCTGAGCTGTACAGCCCTCCCCACGTCCCACCAACATTAGGTCTGCTAATTGTACTGCCCCTTGTTCCTCCTTGTCCTCCCTTCCCACCCATCCTCCTCAGTTCCTTTCCCTTTGGTAACTATTAGTCCATTCTTGGGTTCTGTAGGTTTGCTGCTGTTTTGTTCCTTCAGTTTTTTTTCTTTGTTCTTATACTCCACATATGAGTGAGATCATTTGATATTTGCCTTTTTCCGCATGGCTTATTTCACTGGGCATAATACCCTCTAGCTCCATCGATGTTGTTGCAAATGGTAGGATTTGTTTTCTTCTTATGGCTGAATAACATTCCATTGTGTATATGTACCACATCTTCGTTATCCATTCATCTACTGATGGACACTTAGGTTGCTTCCATTTCTTGGCTATTGTAAATAGTGCTGCGATAAACATAGGGGTGCATCTGTCTTTTTCAAATTGGGCTGCTGCATTCTTGGGGTAAATTCCTAGGAGTGGAATTCCTGGGTCAAATGGTATTTCTATTTTGAGTTTTTTGAGGAACCTCCATACTGCTTTCCACAATGGTTGAACAAATTTGCATTCCCACCAGCAGTGTAGGAGGGTTCCCTTTTCTCCACATCCTTGCCAACATTTATTGTTGTTTGTGTTTTAGATGTTGGCCATCCTAACTGGTGTGAGGTGATATCTCATTGTGGTTTTAATTTGCATTTCTCTGATGATTAGCGATGTGGAGCATCTTTTCATGTGCCTGTTGGCCATCTGAATTTCTTCTTTGGAGAAGTGTCTATTCATGTCCTCTGCCCATTTCTTAATTGGATTATTTGCTTTTTGTTTGTTAAGGTGCGTGAGTCTATATATATTTTGGATGGCAACCCCTTATCAGACACGTCATTTATGAATATATTCTCCCATACTGTAGGATGTCTTTTTGTTCTACTGATGGTGTCCTTTGCTGTACAGAAGCTTTACAGCTTGATATAGTCCCACTTGTTCATTTTTGCTTTTGTTTCCCTTGCCTGGGGAGATATGTTCATGAAGAAGTTGCTCATGTTTATGTCCAAGAGATGTTTGCCTATGTTTTTTTCTAAGAGTTTTATGGTTTTATGACTTACATTCAGGTCTTTGATCCATTTTGAGATTACTTTGGGTATGGGGTTAGACAGTAGTCTAGTTTCATTCTCTTACATGTAGCTGTTCAGTTTTGCTAACACCAGCTGCTGAAGAGGCTGTCACCTCCCCATTGTATATCTAAGGCTCCTTTATCATATATTAACTGACTGTATATGTTTGGGTTAATGTTTGGATTTTCTATTCTGTTCCACTGGTCTGTGGGTCTGTTTATGTGCCAATACCAAATTGTCTTGATTACTGTGGTTTTGTAGTAGAGCTTGAAGTCAGGGAGCGTAATTCCATGTTTTATTCCTCCTTCTCAGGATTGCTCTGGCTATTCGCGGTCTTTTGTGGTTCCATATGAATTTTAGAATTATTGTTCCAGTTCATTGAAGAAAGCTGTTGGTAGTTTGATAGGGATTGCGTTGCATTTGTAGATTGCTTTACGTAGTATAGCCATTTTGACAATATTTATTCTTCCTAGCCAAGAGCATGGGATGAATTTCCATTTGTTAGTGTCCTGTTTAATTTCTCTTAGGAGTGTCTTGTAGTTTTCAGAGTACAGGTCTTTCACTTCCTTCGTTAGGTTTATTCCTAGGTATTTTATTCTTTTTGATGCAATTGTGAATGGAATTGTTTTTCTGATTTCTCTTTCTGTTAGTTCATCATTAGTGTATAGGAAAGCAACAGATTTCTGTGTGTTAATTTTGTATCCTGCAACTTTGCTGAATTCACATATTAGTTCTAGTAGTTTTAGAGTGGAGTCTTTAGGGTTTTTTATGTACAGTATCATGTCATCTGCAAATAGTGACAATTTGACTTCTTCTTTACCAATCTGGATGCCTTGTATGTCTTTGTTTTGTCTGATTGCCGTGGCTAGGACCTCCAGTACTATGTTGAATAACAGTGGAGAGAGTGGGCATCCCTGTCTTGTTCCCGATCTTAGATGAAAAGCTTTCAGCTTCTCGCCGTTAAGTATGATGTTACTTGTGGGTTTGTCATATATGGCCTTTATGATGTTGAGATACTTGCCCTCTATACCCATTTTATTGAGAGTTTAAATCATGAATGGATGCTGAATTTTGTCAAATGCTTTTTCAGCATCTATGGAGATGATCATATGGTTTTTGTTCTTCTTTTTGTTGATGTGGTGGATGATATTGATGGATTTTCGAATGTTGTACCATCCTTGCATCCGTGGGATGAATCCCACTTGATCATGGTGTATGATCCTCTTGATGTATTTTTGAATTCGGTTTGCTAATATTTTGTTGAGTATTTTTGCATCTATGTTCATCAGGGATATTGGTCTGTAATTTTCTTTTTTGGTGCGGTCTTTGCCAGGTTTTGGATTTAGAGTGATGCTGGCTTCATAGAATGAGTTTGGAAGTATTCCCTCCTCTTCTATTTTTTGGAAAACTTTAAGGAGAATGGGTGTTATTTCTTCTCTATATGTCTGGTAGAATTCAGAGGTGAATCCCTCAGGTCCGGGGCTTTTGTTCTTGGGTAGTTTTTTGATTACCGATTCAATTTTGTTGCTGGTGATTGGTGTGTTTAGTTTTTCTGTTTCTTGCTTGGTCAGTCTTGGAAGGTTGTATTTTTCTAAGAAGTTGTCCATTTTTTCTAGGTTTTCCAGCTTGTTAGCATATAGATTCTCATAATATTCTCTTATAATTCTTTGTATTTCTGTGGGGTCTTTCGTGATTTTTCCTTTCTCATTTCTGATTGTGTTTACGTGTGTAGATTCTCTTATTCTCTTAATGAGTCTGGCTAGGGGTTTATCTATTTTGTTTATTTTTTCAAAGAACCAGCTCTTTGTTACATTGATTTTTTTCTATTGTTTTATTCTCAATTATATTTATTTCTTCTCTGATCTTTATTATGTCCCTCCTTCTGGTGACTTTGGGCCTTATTTGTTCTTCTTTTTCCAATTTCAGTAATTGTGTGTTTAGACTATTCATTTGGGAATGTTCTTCCTTCTTTAAATAGGCCTGAATTGCAATATAGTTTTCTCTTAGAACTGCCTTTGCTGCATCCCACAGAAGTAGTGGCTTTGTATTGTTGTTGTCATTAATCTCCATATATTCTTTGATTTCTGTTTTGATTTGGTCATTAACCCATTGATTAATTAGGCGAATGTTGTTAAGTCTCCATGTATTTGTGAGCCTTTTTGTTTTCTTTCTAAAATTTATTTCTAGTTTTATACCTTTGTGATCTGAGAAGTTGGTTGGTAGAATTTCAATATTTTTGAATTTACTGAGGTTCTTTTTGTGGCCTAGTATGTGGTTTATTCTGGAAAATGTTCCATTTGCACTTGAGAAGAATGTGTATCCTGTTGCTTTTGGGTGCAGAGTTCTGTAGATGTCTGTTAGGTCCATCTGTTCTAGTGTGTTGTTCAGTGCTTCTGTGTCTTTACGTATTTTCTGTCTGGTTGATCTGTCCTTTGGAGTGAGTGGTGTGTTGAAATCTCCTAAAATGAATGCATTGCTGTCTATTTCCTCCTTTAATTCTGTTAGTATTTGTTTCACATATGCCGGCACTCCTGTGTTGGGTGCATATATATTTAAAATGGTTATATCCTCTTGTTGGACTGACCCCTTTATCATTATGTAATGTCCTTCTTTGTCTCTTGTTACTTTCTTTGTTTTGAAGTCTATTTTGTCTGATACAAGTACTGCAACACCAGCTTTTTTCTCATTGTTGTTTGCATGAAATATCTTTTTCCATCCCTTCACTTAGTGTGTGTATATCTTTGGGTTTGAGGTAAGTGTCCTGTAAGCAGCATATAGATGGTTCTTGCTTTTTTATCCATTCTGTTACTCTGTGTCTTTTGATTGGTACATTCAGTCCATTTACATTTAGGGTGATTATTGATAGATATGTACTTATTGCCATTGCTGGCTTTAGATTCGTGGTTACCAAAGGTTCAAGGGTAGCTTCTCTACTATCTAACAGTCTAACTTAACTTTCTTGTTAAGTTATTGTAAACACAGTCTGATTATTCTTTATTTCTCTCCCTTCTTATTCTTCCTTCTCCCTACTTTATATACTAGGTGTTTTATTTTTTGCCTTTAGTTAGTATTTGGATGGTCTGCTTTCTTTGCTATGATTTTATTTTCTCTGGTGATCTCTTTTTAGCCTTAGGAGTGCTTCCATCTAGAGCAGTCCCTTTAAGATATCCTGAAGAGGTGGTTTATGGGAGGCAAATTCCCTCAGATTTCGCTTGTCTGGAAATTTTTTTATCCCTTCCTCAAATTTAAATGATAACCGTGCTGGATACAATATTCTTGGTTCGAGACCCTTCTGTTTCATTACGTTAAATATCTCACGCCATTCTCTTCTGGCCTGTAAGGTTTCTGTTGAGAAGTTTGATGATAGTTTGATGAATTTTCCTTTGTAGGTGATAGTTTCTCTCTCTCTAGCTGCCTTTAATACCCTGTCTTTATCTTTGATCTTTGCCATTTTAATTATTATGTGTCTTGGTGTTGTCTTCCTTGGGTCCTTTGTGTTGGTAGATCTTTAGGTTTCCATGCTTTGAGAGACTATTTCTTCCCCTGCTTGGGGAAGTTTTCAGCAATTATTTCTTCAAAGACACTTTTTATCCGTTTTTCTCTGTCTTCTTCCTGGGTATTCCTATAATGTGAATATTGTTTTGTTTGGATTGGTCACACAGTTCTCTTAAAATTCTTTCATTCCTAGAGATCCTTTTATCTCTCTCTGCCTCAGCTTCTATGTATTCCTGTTGTCTGATTTCTATTCCATTAACAGTCTCTTGCATCTCATCCTGTCTGCTGCTAAGCCCATTGATCGCTTGTCTCATCTCTGCATTGTCTTTCCTCTCTTCCTTCACTTCCTCCCTTAGCTCTTGCGTATTTCTCTGTAGATGCATTAGTATGGTTATGACTTTTATTCTGAATTCTTTTTCAGGAAGATTGTGCGTGTGCATCCCATCAGGCTCCCTCTCTGGGGTTGTCTGGGTGAGCTTTGTTTGTACCATATTCCTCTGTCTTTAGAAGTGTTCAGAAAAAGAAAAAAAGAAGAAAGGGAAAAAGAAAACAACAACAACAAAAAAACACCTGCCGGTGTAGTTTCGGTGAAGATCCTGTCAGTGGCACTGCTGCTCCACTATTCCGCAGCCACGCCGCTCTGTCAGGCCCTTTGTGACTCTTCCTGGGGAGGGAACGAATGGGAGGCTGCTGATTTCTGTGGGAAGTCTCTGTGCCACTGCTTTTCCGAGCCACAGTCCAAGGGGACTGAAATTCCCCAGGACTCCCAGCCTGCTTGGCTGAGTGCGCTGGGATGATCCTGCCCCTCCATTGGGCCCCTGTCTCTTTAAGACCCCTAAAACAGCACGTGCTTTTCTTTTGTCCCGGGGAACCAGCTGGGTGGGCCTGCCGTCTTGGAATCTGCACCGTCTGCCTCTCCAATCTCCGATACACTGCACGAAGTGTGTCAGTGCTCCTGGTGCAGATCACCAGGGCTAGTTTTTTCACGGGGTGTACTTCCACTCCCTCCCGGCTCTGAATCCTCTCCTCCTGCCGGTGCGCTGGGGAAGGGGAGTGCTTGCGTTCCACCAGGTCGCGGCTTTGTATCTTACCTGCCTCGCAGGGTGCCGAGTCCTCTCAGGTGCAGATGCAGGCTGTGCGCTGTCCTGTGTCTTCTAGTCTCTCTTTTAGGAATAGTTGTATTTGCTGTTCATAAATATATTTGGTTTTGGGAGGAGATTTCTGCTGCCCTGCTCACACCGCCATCTTCCCGGAAGTCCCTCACCTGCTTTTTTTAAATCTCCACACTCTCTTGCCTCCAAGACTAAGACATGTTTGTTCAAATGAATAAAAGGTAATTTCAGCATTACAGTCTGTCCCATGCAAGTATGTATAGCTAGTAAGTAATAAATCTGGGATTTGAACCCAAAAAGACTATCTCCAGAAAATGTATTCATAACTAAAATCTGTATGCTTTAGGAGTGAAGAAGACATCGAAGAAGCCTAAGCTGATGCATAATGCAAATGAATAATCAACCTTAGTTGTTAGGTCCATTTGTTACTGACGCATAACTTAAAATTAAACTTACTGATATAATGCCCTTTAGTGTTTAGTTTTTTAGTTTTTATTTATTTTCTAAGTTTCACAGTAGTTTTGGCTTTTGCATAAGTGGTAAATCTTAGTGCATTCTTATGAAATTGAACCTACAATTCATTTCATTCATGTATTTATTTTGTAAATAATAAAAGGATGTTCTTACAAACTAGTTTTCATTTCTTTTATATAGAATAAAAAATAAAAGAATGCAGCAAATTCTGGTACAGTTCTATCTTTGTTTGGTTAAAAGGGTTTCCACTGAACAAATTTCTAGGGCAGCCTACTTACCAAGGGCCTAATTCCAGTGCTTTATAACTAGCTAATGGATTCACAACTATAACTAGCTCACTAGGGGAAAGCTGTTTTATGTATGTGAGAGTTTTTAAGTTATGTCAGGAAGTTCACACCTTTACTCCTGGATTGGCATTGGACTTGAAGTTTTGCCTCTTCCAAACTCAAAGAAGAGCTAACCTGAGTCAGAAAGGTAATTGCCATTGAATGTGCTAAAAGAGAACGGCCTCTTCAGCTTTTATCCATGAGTTCACTGGTGCTGACTAATTCTGTTCTGCAAATTGCTGTCAAAAAGAAATTCCCCTGTGCTTCTGCCAACCTGGGCAAGACCGACATATATCTTGGCTCAGGTTCACACAGACTTTGTAACAAAACTCACTGATTTCTGATTTATCTTGAAATAAATCTGACATAGAAATATACGATTTATCATTAGATGTTTATGCTCCTACAGACATAGATAGTTCTCAGATACCACTAGCTGCATTGTAACTGGTCTGTAGCAAAAGTTCTTTCAGCATTTGTGGCATAAGAGTAACTATGGTATTTTTGTTTCATTACTTTGTTGACTTCTTTCTCTCATTTTGACAATGAACATTTGGTTTAATTATTCCTTTTGTGAAAATCTGGCTCTCTCTACTTCATTCTAAATGCTCTTTATTTCTAGCAGACAAATACATTGAAATAAAAATTCTTAACCACTGTCCATGCTCCAGAAAGTATTTTTTTGAAAGGTTATTTTGCTTGGTTTTAGTCTGAGTTGGATATCTCTATCTTGGTATAATTTATCATTGAGGGGGAAAAAAAATAATAGTTTGGTTGCTCACTTCCCTTAAAATTTTCCACTGAGTTGTTTTACTCTTTGATTTTATTGGACTTCAAAATGATATATTGTCACTGAGGATTAAATATAAAAGCATATCTGAAGTAAAATACAAATTAATATTTGGAGTAGCCATCATTGTGTGTTAGCCATATGTCAGCTCCTTATGTACTCGAATAATCAAGAAGTGACTATATACTATATGTAATTTTCCTCAGAATTCCATATTCTTTAATTAATGATTCCCTTTTTTTGTCTTCATTTTTTCCATCTGGAACACCTATTAGATGAACTCTATGCTTTCCATATTTGTCTTCCATGTATATTACCTTTTTTAAACATACTTCTTTTATTTTAGCTCAATAATATGCTTTTCAGCTATTTCAATTTTGCTATTCCACCATGAAAATTTACAGATTTACATGCCAATCATTCATGAGTTCATTTAATGCATAACAGCAGCCTTTGTGTCATGAATGGCATATTCTTCCTGTTCTTTCCAAATTATGCTGGGTGTAACTCCTATACGTTTTGTTTAATTAACTCTACTATGTCAGGTATACATTCTTATGTTAGTTGGGTTTGAAATCTCTTGCATTCAATATGTTAGCACCGGTGACATGCTTAACATTTCAGCTGAGGTTACATGTTAGGCTCTCTGTTGCTGTATTTATGCAGCTTTGTAAAGAGGCAGGAGCTCCAGCCTAGCTCGTACTACACATTATTCAGGGATAGTGACTAATCGGCATGAAATGCTGCAGGGTGGTTTACTTCCGTGATTCATCTTGTGACTGTTGGTTCTTTTTGTTCTTTCCAGACTTCTGGATTTCTGCCCTGCCATTCATCCTTAAGCCACCATATTTATTACTCTTTTGTGTAGCCAACTAACCCACTTACTGCCTGGTCTGCTTGGAGTTGGGCATGAAGCATGCATCAAAGAGAAATACACAGCAGTTGAAAGTCTTGCATGTTTTCATGGTAGAAGAGCAACGAGTCCCTTTGATTTGCCCAGGGCTTTCTCTTGCTCCTTGCATCACCACTTGTGTGGTGATCTATTTGTCCTGTACCTCCTGGTTTCCCTTTACTCTGATAATGTCTATTCTCAGTATTTCAGGAAGTCTGTAGGTTCAAGTTCCAACAAATCCTCCTCCCCTCTTGTTTTTGAGCCGCACCAACATTTTCAATAGAAAGGGGGAGATTACGTCCTGTGCTCATTTGACTACCCTATTTCCTTTTAAGATTGTCATCAAAATGAAAAAAAAATTCTCATATACAACTCTCAGACCCCTGAGGTCATGTCCTGAGACCAAAATATTTTTTAAATACTGCCCTTTACCACGTGATCTCTGAGTTGAAATAACACAAGGCTGCCCTCCTGTCATTTGGTGTTGTTTTGACAAATATCACAAAACAGTCTGAAAAACATTCTCCCTGCTCTTGAGAAATCTGCCTCCTGGCCTGCACATCAACTTCTGAATCAAAGTAGGTGTGAAAAGCACAAAGCAGGCCAATTTGCACAGATGGTATGGAGGTCAAGTGAAAAAATATTACATTCCCCTGAGTTGACAGTTGTGGGTAGTGTGAAAACAGCAGTTATAATACCTTGCTAATAATCAGTTCTGCATCACTGATGTATACCCAGTAGCTCTCCAATAACACTGTCCTTTAGAAACCTACTAACTGGAAATGACACATTACACAATTATTGGAACTTCTTATAATGACACGGGAAATACCAGCCAGGGATAGTTGGCTAAAGAGACTATTAAAAAGGGTAGAAATAGTAGGCCTAATTCAGTGACTTCTGTGAAGGCATACTGTACATTTTTTTTCGTTACCAGACAAGCAGTGTTGCATTAATTATTAAGCCAGGATTCTTAAGACAGCTGCCAAATTGATGCATTGAGTTGCCAATACAAAATGAGCCATTTATAATTAATTGTCCCTAAAGCAATCCTTTTAAAAATCAACACATTTTCTTGGATATGATAACTGAGTTTATATGAAACCTATCAATATTTTCATTTGGTAATAATCTACAAGAACTGGACACAAAACACATTTTGCTAGAAAAGTGACTCAAAAACGACTAAAATTTAAAAAATGTAATTCTCATTCGAGGCATGCCATTAGAGTCTCCCAGAATCTACTACAGTTTACATACTTGCATTAGGCGCTTCCTACTTTGCCTTATGCATGTCCGGGTCATGGACCCTGCGTGGCCCTGCCTCTTTGGCTCAACATCACATGGGCGCAGTGGGGCAGCCCAAGATTTCTTCAGTCTCAGGGCTGTGTTAAGCTCTCAAACCTACTTTTGGAAGCCATCTAGGTGTATTCTTCTTAGAACAAGCATTTGTCCTTTAACCATGAATTATTCACCATGGGAGATAGAGGGAAATATATCTCATCAAGTGGACGTGGAGTATAAATCAGGATAAAATCATTTGGGGGCATGAAAGCAATCTTGGGTCTCTGTATGGTATGATAAGGGACAATCACATCACACAGTCCAGGAACTAGAATTCACAGAGGAAATCTCATGTATAACGTATTTTTACCCTCAAGTATGGCTAGATCTGCCGTTTGAAATTGGTACTTTTACTGACTAGTTCATTCATCAACGCAGACCCTTAAAGAAAATCTGTCATTACCATATCATATTGCTATTCATCCCACTGCATTTAGACATAGAGATTTTGTGACATGTTCCCAAATTCTGATAAAAAATAAAACACAATAGACACGACAGTCTTCCATAGTGGCAGTCCGGGTAGCTGTTACCTTGAGTCA
Source organism: Smutsia gigantea (assembly GCA_032199065.1). Classification (NCBI taxonomy): domain Eukaryota; kingdom Metazoa; phylum Chordata; class Mammalia; order Pholidota; family Manidae; genus Smutsia; species Smutsia gigantea. The sequence goes on from JAVSCE010019523.1 coordinate 653,147, forward strand.
GCATTCCCATGGAGGTCTGCTCAAGGTTCAAGACGATAATAGAAATCCTTTCATTATTTTATTAAGAGGTGCTTACCAAGTTGTTCATCTGGCTCAACTTTAAATGAGTTTTTAGTTTAGTGAGCATGTATCTTTATATCCCATTAAGCAAATGAATTAACCTGTGAATCAATGAAGACATGAAGGGTCTATGGTCATCAGGTTTTATTTCCTTGTTGTGAAAACTCCAAGGAAACAGGACGGCTTCCCACTCTCTCTCTAGTTTGGTTCATATATCAAAACTGATGTTATGACACTCACATCATGAGGATTTGGAAAGATTTATTACTTACATAATGAAGTCTTCTGAGCAGAGCAGGGCAGGCCCCCCCAGGCTGGTCTAAAAAGGTCTTGAGACAAAAGGGAGGAGAGACTAGCTTGGGGTTTTTTATGTGGTTAGGGGGTGGGACTAGAATGAAGGTTCCTATGCATGGTTTGAACCAAAGGAAGAAAAACTGGGACTTTATTATCAGTCTGTCAAATGTGGAGCAGAAAAGGAAGAGGGAGGGACGAGACTTAAAAGCTATCAGCAAACATCAGAAAAGGGACCTGGACTCTATTATACTTGTTTACTGGAATGATACTTGAAAGAAAGCTGAAAATTGTTGTGTATTTATTGGAGGATAAGAGTGCTCACTAAATGCAAATATAATGTAGACTTTCTGCTATTACCCTTCAGGTTAACAAAGTTTATATTGAGATCAAACACCTCTCAGGGCCTTAACAAGACATAACCATCCTACATAACAAAGTTCATCTTGCTAGCTAGAAATTAGTTTCTCAGTAACAAAATTATGATCATGAATTCCTACAACAAAATTATACTTGTATTCAATAAGAGGCCCTATTACATGTTGTTATCTTACTGCAGGTACTAGGGAGACTTGGCAGGACTTTCAACATGAACACCAGCACATTGTACTCAGGAAATTTGGACAGGGGTTAACAAAAGACGCTCTACTGACATCTCTTCCCCAAAGCTTAATAATCAAGGAAGGCAAATTTTAATAGTTTACCTTTTTTTAGGCAGTAAACAGATCTGGCAGGACTGGAACAAATTGGAAGTGTCCGTCATAATCAACTGAATAAAAGGAAAGAAATGGGGGAACATGTTCAGAAAGCAATCTATAAAATCTTAGAGGAAAAAAAAATTTAGAAATGGAACATATGCTCAATTATTGCCTGAAAATGGACACAAAATAATTGGGTGGAACACTTCCTTCAGCACATTTACATATTTGAAAAAGAAGGTCTCAATCTCTTTCCAGTATGAGGATGTAATGATCACTTACATTCTTAAAGGCATGAGACGATTGCAACCTGTGATTATTCAGAAACTGATTTTCTAGTTTGGCTGCTATCTACTCCCATTATTTCTCTCTCTCTCTTCCCTTTTGCATCCTATCTTTTGGCTGCTCTCCTGCTTATTAGCATTTATGTAGTAGCAAGTGTCTGGAAATGGAATAATAAAGCAAATAAACTCAAGTGAGTTGCTGGCCACCCAGTAAGCATATCAGCTAATAGGATTAATTAGTGTAGACATGGTTATACCTATCTGCTAAAGTGATTTCACTTTTCTATGCTATTGTTCCTCAATTGCCATGGATAATCAAGAGCTAGCTGCATGTAGCCGAACAAAGACTGCTGTCTCTGCATGGGGATCAGGCATTCTATGGAGTTACAGATACTGGTTTCAGTGACTGTGTGATTTTGAAGAAAACTTAAAATGTTTAAGTGCCCAATTACAAAACCTATCAGGTGTTAGATCATGATACATGTCAAATGGATACAGTTGTCAGTAAATTGGTGACTTGGTAGTTTTGTAATCTTTTAATTAGCTTGAATAGCAAAGAGTATTATAAATATTTATATGGAAGATACTTTTGCAAGGAGAAATAATGTTTCCCTATTGTTATCTTATGCAAAACAGCTAACACTTGAATGGTGAGAATAGGCACCAGTCACTTGACTTTTTAAATACTTAGCTTAATAGAATTTATCACCATTGAGATGCACTGAGAAGTGAAATTTTAAAGAAAGACTAGGAAAATATATCCTAAAAAGAACAGGTTCCACAAGATTCAGCAACATGCTCCTTGGTATTTACCCAAAGGAGTTGGAAATTTATGTCCACACAATACAACCTGCATGCAGATGTCTACAGCAGCTTCATTTATAATTACTTGGAAAACTTGGAAGTAATCAAGATGTTTCTCAGGAAGTGAGGGAATAAAGAAAATATGGCACAGCCAGACAATGGAATATTATTTACCACTAAAAAGAAGTGAGCTATCAAACCATGGACAGACATGGAAGAATCTTAAATGCATATTGCTAACGAAAGAAGCCAATCTGAAAAGGCTGCTTACTGTTATGATTCAAAGTAAATGACATTCTGGGAAAGGCAAAACTATGGAGACAGTAAAAAGACCTGTGGTTGCCAGGAGTTGGAGGAAGAGGGAGGGACGAATAGGCAGAGCAGAGGATTTGGAGAGCAGTGAAAATATTCTGAATGATACTACAATGATTGACATGTCTCATTATACATTTGTACAACCTATAAAACGTATAACATGAAGAGTGAACCCTAAGGTAATTATGGACTTTAGGTGATAATGATGTATCAATGTAGATTTATCAGTTGTAACAAGTGTACCATTCTGGTGGGGAAATGATGTTGATAATGGGGAATCTATGAATGTGTGGGGGTAGGGAATATGTGGTAAATCTCTGTACCTTCATCTCAAATTGTCTGTAACCCTAATACTGCTCTGAAAAAATACAGTCCTTTTGAAGAAAGAAAGAAGATTAATGTCATAAAATGCTTCCACTTGTTCAGCTTTTGTATTTTAAATTTGATAGTTTCATATTTTTACTTTATAAAAGATACATAAAAAAATAACAGAAACTAAAAACATGATATTTTTGCATAAATGATACTAAAGGGTGCTTTGGGGAATAGAAGAGGGAATCCTTCAGAAGGAGAATATAAGCAATATGATAATAGTTATTTTTTTGTTATCTATCTACTATACGCCAGGCACTGTTTATTATACTGAAAGTATTGCAGAAGTGGAAAGAGGTGAGATTTCATTTTTTCATATAAATAGATACACAGGTAAGTCACATACTGAACTCTTGGAGGAATGTCATCCTTTAAATAGGTAAATGAAATTGTCTTCTTCAATAGAAAGTATCAGTGACACTTAAAGCTGGCTCTTTGAAAAGATAAAGTTGATAAACTTTTAGTTAGACTCACCAAGAAAAAGAGAGAGGACAAATTTAAAAAATTATAAATGAAAGAGGAGACATTAAAACTGACAGAACAGAAATACAAATACTTATTTATAATTACATGCCATTAAACTGGAAGATACATATTGTCTTTAGACTCCCACAAGTCTTTAGGGAAAAACTAGTATGAGAAAACTACACATCTGCAAACACAGACTACCATTTAGTGGTGCTTATATTTGATATGTAATATTGCCCTAACAAAGGCATGGAAACACTCATGGGTCAAGTGTAAATCATCACAGGTACATGATTCCCACCCTACAGTTTTGCATGAGGTACAGCATCTGACCCTACCTTCCCCCATATCCAGGACAAGGTGCATACCAGGAGTGGAGGGCAGTGGTGACTGCTAGACAGAGCAAGGGACCAGGCAGCTAAGAGCCTTGGTCTAGCTTAGACATGAAGAAAAGGTGGACTAAGAAGATAGTGGGATAACCAGGAGTTAAAAAATTCTGAGTTAGAAGAGTAGGTGTGGCCAGAATGAAGAAGGGAGAAATCCAGAAAAAGAAAAGTTGGTGGTCAGAATGTGAATTACCTTAATATGTTAAAAGTGACACTCATTGATATATCTGTAGGATTGAGTAGCTGAACTGAAAAAAAATATATATGAAAAATTTTTGGAATTTAGAGGCCAGAAATAGAACCCAGAGTATTTTGGATAAGTTGATCACATGGATATTGACTAAGGATGACAGGACTTCCTTTGCTTTTAACTGTAGGTCAGATTTACCTTAAAATGTGTACATGCAAGGTATAGGCAAGTGAATAGGCAAATATTGACACTTTTTTCTCTTCATCTAATTTCCTCTATTCTTTTTTTTTTTTTTTTAGGAACAGAAGGGTAGAAAGTATTGGTTTTTAAGTCAAGCACAAGAATTCATTATTTGTTAGCCCATGAAAACACTAGAACACACATCTGGGGCTTCTAATCTCTACTCATCCATAAGAAGATAATTTCCACATACTATACATTCTCTATATCATTAGAGATAGTACAGTCCTTTTTCTAGTACTCTAAATCATTAATGTAAACCTCAAGGGGACATTTTCTAAACAAGCTTTATGACCACCTATATAGTCATTATTTGTACTTTATTACCTATTTTCCTTACATTTGAAATTAGGGAGAATGCCATTTTTTATTTATGTAAAATATTGTTCATTGATTCATTTTTCTATCTGGCAAGGGCAGCCAAATTTAATCTGACCTAAATTCATATGGAACCATAAAAGATCCAGAATAGCCAAAGCAATCCTAAGAAGAACAAAACTGGGGGTATTACACTCCCTGACTTCAAGCTATACTACAAAGCTACAGTAATCAAAACAGTATGGTACTGGCACAAGAACAGACCCATAGATCAATGGAACAGAATAGAGAGCCCAGATACAAACCCATGCATATATGGTGAAGTAATATATGATAAAGAAGGGATGAATATACAATGGGGAAAGACAGTCTCTTCAATAATTGGTGTTAGGGAAACTGGACAGCTACATGCAAGAGAATGAAACTGGATTACTGTCTAATTCCATACACAAAAGCAAACTCAAACTGGATCACAGACCTAAATGTAAGACATGAAACCATAAAGCTCTTAGAAAAAAACATAGGCAAAAATCTCTTGAACATAATTATGAGCAGTTTTCTCCTGGACACTACTGTTATATTCATTCATGATGAATATATTCATTAATGATTTATCTGAAAAGGGATTAACAACCAAAATATGTAAAGAACTCTTATGCCTCAACAGCAAAAAAATTCAAATAACTCGATTAAAAAAACAGGTAGAAGACCTGAACAGACATTTCTCCAAAGAAGAAATACAGATGGCCAACAGCACATGAAAAGATGCTCCACATCGCTAATCATCAGGGAAATAGAAATCAAAACCACAATGAGATATCAGCTCATACCAGTTAGAATAGCCACTATCCAAAAGACAAGAAATAACAAGTGTTGGTGAGGATGTACAGAAATGGGAACCCTCCTACACTGTTGGTGGGAATGTAAATTGGTGCAGCCACTGTGGAAAGCAGTATGGAGGGTCCTCAAAAAACTAAAAACAGACATGTCATATGATCCAGTAATTCTACATCTAGGAATTTACCCGAAGAAAGCAAAATCTCTGATTTGAAAAGACACATGCACCTCTGTTATTGCCACATTATTTACAACAGCCAAGATATGGAAGCAACCAAAGTGTCCATCAACAGATAAATGAATAAAGAACAGGTGGTACATATGCACAATGGAATATCACTCAGCCATGAAAAAGAAGAAATCCTGACATTTGCAACAACATGAATGGACCTAGAAGGGATAACACTAAGTGAAATAAGCCAGGTGGAGAAAGACAAATACCATATGATTTCACTTATTTGTGGAATCTAAAAACAAAACAAAGCAAAATGAACAAATCATCAATAGACTCATAGACACTGTGAAGTGATTATGGTTACCATGGGGGAAGGATTAGGGTAGGTAAGTGGGGAGGGGAGGGGGATAAAGGGCACAAAAATTCTTAATCATAATATAAGTTGGCCACAGGGATGATAGTACAGCATGGAATATGTAATCAATGATTCTGTAATACCTTTCTATGTTGACAGATAGTAACTGCACTAGCTGGGGTGAGGATTTAATAATGTGGGTAACTGTTGATCCACTGTGTTGCATATCTGATACCAATATAAGATTGCATATCAACTATACTTTAATAAAAAAATATTATTACTTTCATGTTATTCTCTTAGGGCATGGATCTATTTAGACATATTTTTCCCCATTCTCTGTAGAAAGGGTAACAGTTTGTCACCGATCGTTCCATCCTTTTCATTGTGTTTTGCATCTCCTTTGCTGCCGTTTCAGCATTATTACTAGTGAACTATAGTACTGAAAGAGCTCAAGTCCACTATGCACAAGTGTTTTGATTGCATTTCATTTTCATATGGCTCTCTATAAAACAACCCATCCTTTTTCCAAGAGCTAGATCAAATCACCCCAGCTGATCTAAGCCTTTGCTCTGTCTAATTGTCCCACATATTCTCCCTTTTCTTTGAGCTACTTACTGTCTTTGTTTGGATCTCTCTTAATCATTGGATCATTTATTCAATAAACATTGACCATCTCCTACCTGGTAAGCACTTGTTAAACACCAGGGGTATAAAGAGGAAAATAGATCCTCCTCAAAGAGGTCTAAGTTATGAGGAAAGACCAGTATGTAAACAGGTAGTTGCAAATTATTTTAAATTCAGTTATTACACATATCACTGTAGTATAATTATTCATAGAACCATATTATTTATTTCAAGAGATTATAAGCTCCTGAGGGCAGGGGTTCTGCCCAGTCAATTAGTATGAGAGTGGTGAATGTAGTCTCTGGGCAGTGGGAGATATTTAGTAAGTGTTGAAGATCTAATTTTATCCTGAATTAAACTTAATTCATTTTTAACATAAAACATCTTTTCTAACATGTTTGACTACCTTAGAGGCATATTGTTTCTATCATTATGATTCTGTGGCTATGCTTCTATTAGGAAGAACTAGGATGCATAGTATACTGCCCCTATTTCTTCACATACCTACTCTGTATCTGACCACTTTCTGTACTCGGACCCAGACCACATGTTCCACTTACGGGCTTCACTTTCATCCAGGCTTCAAAGTGCAGATTATTTTCAGTTTCCATACCCTAGTGTCCACAATTATTCTACCAATGGACCACTAGACCTCTAGTTCTGATATCTCCAAGATGGAAAACACAATTCTCGACTCTGCTTCCATTCTCCTCCTACAGTCCAATCTATTTAGAGCTGCCAGAGAGCCCTATATCTCCAATGACAGTAATTCCTGGCATATAGCAATTAAATGAAAAATAAAATTTACAAGGTAGTCTTTTCCATTTTCAGACAGTTCTAATTATTACTCAATGTTATAAAATTACAGAGTAAGAATGTACTTTAAATAATATTCAGCTAGCTTTATTATAAAAGTAATTTCTGCACATGGTAAAAACTTTAAATGTTAAAGAAGGGTATCAAATTACTAGTGGGGACCTTTTCCTCAGTCTTAGCCCAAATGAGGAAAGATTCTTCTATGAGCAAAGTCTGACTCTATTTTCTCCTTTACTCACTCTACTAAAGAAACATACTGGTTAAGTTTGGTAATATTGGGCAATTTAGCAGGAATAAATAGGCATGTTTGGCTTACTTCTTCTCTCCTCTGTCTGCTCTGGATCTTTCCATCTTCAAGGAACAGACTGTCGACTGGTTCTCCAGAGTGGCAAGAGATGGGACAAGGAAGATATGCATCTATAGGTAAATTGGTCTCTTTCTGATATTCAGTTAACAGACCTACTTGGGTCTCACAGTCTGCAACTTACTCCATACTGATCCAAATCTGTATGAAAGGGAGTTTTTCTCTCCATTATTATTTGGTTCTTAAATCATTAATGGCTTTGGTGGGGAAGAAGAAATCTATTTATTAGGAATCTCTTTGTAGAAAACTCTCAGCAGTGATAATAACCTGCACAATCCCAAATATTAATCCTTTTTCTGAGTTAATTCCCTTCCAGAAAAACAAATGCACATATATGTGTATGTGTATATAAATATATATTACATGGTTTTATACATATATGTATATATATACATATTTATAGTAATACCACTTCTTATACAAGTAGGATCAGTAGAGTCACATTATCTATTCTACTCCTCCCTATGATTTTACACAATTATATCTTTGAGACTTTTCCATGGTAGTCCATATAAATCTACTCTACTTTTTTTTTTAGCCATAAAATATATTATTGCTATATAATGGGCTCCGATTAGTTGAGCCACTGGGTAAAAATCAGCCACTCCATTGCTTTCATAAAACATTTTGAGGGTCAAAATCTAAACATACCCTGATGCCTTTTGCCACCGCGATGTCTGACCTGGTTTTGTACATTCATCCATCCCAGCACTAGGAGCAGGCCATGCTACGGAACCGTTTCCTACACTACTGCTTTTTTCTTATCCTATTGCATGTGGCAATTTATGTCCTTCCAAATACTTCCTTTAATCTTTCAAACCTTCTCTGAAGCTGTAAAGATGTAATTAGAAACATCTCTCTTTTTTTAAAGTATCATTGGTATACAATCCTACTATGATTTCAAATACACAACACAGTGGTTCAGCATTCACCCATATTATTAACCCCTTCCCCCCCAGTGTAGTCACTGTCCATCAATGTAGGAAGATGTTACAGAGTCATTAACTGTTTAATCCCACTCTTAAGTGTCAGAGTAAACAAAAATCTCTTTAAGGTTAAGATCTAGATGTTATTTATCCATCTCTGTCTTTGTTATCACAGAGAGAAGAACATAATATGTATTCATCATCTTCTGCAGAGCATCCAAATTGCTTAATACAGCATTTTCTCACCTCCTCTTGGTACATTTAAGACAACTGTTAGTATAGAAAATAGTGAAATTGCTAAAAGCATCAGTGAACATAATACAATTGTACATTATCAATCACAAGATATATATATATATATATGTTAGAAAAGAGATAAGATTTGTATATACATCATCAGTATCTATTAGAAAAACATTGTGCATATATCTGGGAGGGAAATAGAGTCTACTCATCCCATCCTTTATATTCACAATTCTATGATTTTAGGTCAATATTATTCCCAGGGAGTCCTTCACCTAGAATTGGGACTAAAGATTAATAACTTCTAAATATTAAAACTTTTAGATTCTATAACTTTTCAGTAAGGGAATTCTGTGAGGGGACTTGGAGACTATAAAAGGTGTGTATAAATGATACCAATAATAATAGCAGACACTTCTGAGTGCCATTTTATTTAATCTCATTCCCACCCTTAAGGTTTTATGTTAATGCCCACTCTATGAGACAGGCATTACCGGTCTTTTTATTGAAGATGAAAACTAATCTTAGAGATGCTATTGATGCATTAGCAAGCAGCAAAATCAAGATTTTCACTTCCATTGATCTGGCTCTTAAAACCCATACTATTTGGATGCGAGAAGAGAAAGGCGAGCACCAAGTGATAAAATGTTTTTAAATATTTAAAGATGTTTTCAAAGAGCTACATATCGAAAGAAAAAAAAAACTAAAGTTAAAACTTCCCAGAATTTATGTGAAATTCCATTTGTTTGGGACCCATCAAAGCACAAGTAGGCATTTAATAAAGGTTTGAGGTCTCTTCTATTTGTGCCTAAATCATTTTTAGCGGCAAAATTTAAGTGCCCTTGGCATCTTTCAAAAAGGGTATTATCAATCAACAAATTAAAGATCATTTTTGGAGTACAGGAATGTGCTGGTCACTTTGAATAAAATTCTATATATAAGAAGAGTCCCTCTAGCCAAAGAATCTTTAAATGGATCAAAAGAACAAAGCCATATCTTTAGAAAGACTTCTGTTTTACATCTGAAATGGGATAGAAACTTAGAGGAGGCTGTGGCCATAGACAGTCTTTCACAGGAGAGATGGGTTTTGAACTGCAGGAGAAGGACACCAGTAAAGGCATGTGGTAAGACTGCAAAAAGTAAGACATGTTTGAAGGACTATTTGAACAGAGCAGAGAGAACATTCCTATTGAGCAGAACACAAAAAAGGAACAACAGGTTGGTGTACATTTTTATACCAGTTGGATTCTCTGTTGCCCAGCAGACATCTTCATCTATGACCAAGAAATTAAACTAATTTTTGTTATCAGGATAAGCATGATACCAGAGAGTGAGCTAAGCTATTAAAAAGTATATAACCCATTCCAAAGCTAATAACAAATGATTTGGGGATTTCATACTATACTGCATTATTCACTCAATTTCTCCTATTATGTGGATTTTGGGAGATCTACCTGTATATTAAAAATGAAGTTTCTCAAAAAAGGAAAAATAAATAACTCCTTCCCAGCAGCACCACTGTATCTTTATATCAGTATCAAGCAACCCTTTTCTTTTTAGCTTATCATTTAGTGAAACATTTGCAGAATGTGTTCTTTATGGCTTCCCAGGTTGCAGGAACTAGGAACAATGGTCAGTTTTCAGTCCAGGAGAGCCTGAGGTAATCATGGCTTTCTGGAAGCAAACTTAGAGCTATCACTGTGCTCAGCAGGTCTCACAACAGTGGGAACAGAACTCAGGAGCACGGAGGCATGGCTTTTGTCTCCTCTGTTAATGGATGTAGCAGGGTGTGCACTGGGTGGTATGTATGGGGGTGGGAGTAGATTTCACTTATAAAAGCAAAACAGCTACAACAGAAATATTTTCTTTGTGGAGAGAAAGTTTTACTTCAGGTTTCTCCTGATTTTGGCACAGGAAACCAGGCCAGGTTGCCAGGGAATCTTTCACAACATTGGCATCATTACCCACCTGATCTCACATGGCACATTTCAGAAGCCCAGACGGGTAGTCTTAATCACTGGTGTGTGTAATCAGCGGCATGTTCAGGGGATATATGGGCCCCATGCCTCACATTCCTTTATTCTACTGACATTTATTGACATGGGCCTTTGAAATGTCTTCCGTCTCCAGCCCCAAAATCAAAGACTCCACTTGGTGTCAATGTCAAAGTACATTTTTGAATTGGAGAATCATGAACTTCTGCCCTTTCTTGCTTCTTTTTCCAGCATAAAAAATTTAAAAGCGTTGCCCTATGAGGCATTTAACATTGTTGCTGTCAAAATAAATGTTGTATAATTCCTTTTCAGGATATTTATTGAGCTGACATTTTATTTTTTTCTTCCTCTTTGAGAAATGATAAAAAGAGTGTAACATAGAGACTCAGATAATACACGGTACACACTAGAATAAACATTTATCGATCTATTGTATTAAATACTGAGAGACTGAATACACAAAAGGACAATGGCCAGCCTGTGGGACAGACAATAGAACTCTGACCCACAAGCTTTGCAGAAGGAAGTCCAGGAAGCCAAACACAACCTTTGCATCAGCCTGTCCAGAACAGTGAGAGCTTGGTCAACAAACAACTGCCTGCTTTCCTCATTCTTGCTGTTACTTTTAACTCAGAACCAACCAGAGAAAACCAAATATGCTCCCCTAATCAATTACGTAATCTATTCCAGTTAGCCTGTTGACAGCCTCCCCACAATAACTTCCAGTTGGGAGGCTGAAACCTTCCCTTTTGTTACTATAAAGTCTTCTGACTCCCCAGGCTGCCTTTCATTTACCCCAAGTTCAGGTAATGGTGGCTGACTCCCCTGTCACAGTAAACTCTGAGTAAGCAGCCTCTGTTTTCTGAGTTGTCTTTGTTTATGTCCACAATGTTCTCCTCTCAAAACCCTGATCAGCCAACTACATGGCCAAACAATCCTGTAGGTACCTTAAAACATATATTACATTTTGAAAATAACTTCCAGGCACAAAACCCACGCCAGTCTTGTCCATCCATCCTAGAAATAATCAGACCAAAGGTAGTGAGAAATAGTTGACAAGAATATCATTATCACTGACGTGGGCTACTGATTTCTACTTAGATTTTAATGTCAGATGTTGATGTTGGATTCTGCCCAAAGAAGACAACTGCAAGAATGAAACAAAAATTTTAAAATGTACCTTTTAGAAACCAAAGTCAGTATGTGGGTCAGGAGTTGTGATTCAATGGCAGTGGATGGCTGCTTCTTGAATTCCTGTAACTCTAGCTTGCTGGAATTTCTACTAGAGTATGATAAAAGTATCCTTCACTAAAGGTTTGCTTCTCCTTTGTCTCATATTATTCACTGATGTGGCATCGTTGGCCACTGATATTGCCCTCCTTATAAAATAGCTAGCATCCACAATACAGCGCTCGGTTCTATTAGCACAGCATGCTTGAGCCTCTCAGCAGCACTGTACTGAACAAAATTTTGATAGAGTTATATCTTGTGTTCTGGCAATCAGGAACTCTGCTTCTTGTGTCCTTTAGCCCTCCCTTGTTTCTGTCATTTCCCTACTGCCTACCTGCAAACCTGATCTCAGAAGATCCGATCACTAAATGACACTGAGGTACGTACAACTGAAAAAGTTAATTGTCGTAAACTTCAATATGCTGCTGTATTTGACAAGACATGAAATACCTTTGGGGCCTTAGTGTTAAGTACTCAATAAATACATATGAATGTGTATATGAATGATGACAACAACTCTTACATAAATATCTACATACTGGGCCTTCCAGGCTCGTGTTGAATGGAAGGAAAAGAGCTTCTAGGGCCCCATAAATAATGGTATGTGATCTTCAAATTTACCCAGGAAAACTATCAGATAAATTCCTATTCAAAAGACTCTTCAGTGACTCAAGGTATTTTATTTACTAATGGGTTTGTAAATATTAGAAATTCCCCTGATTTTTTAAATGATTATATATATACATACACTGGTTCCTGACTAGTTATGTTAATGAAGAGAACCAATGATTAAGAATCAACAAAATAGAAAATGATATTTAAATATTTATATTAGGTTCTCAAGTGTTTGCCAGTATATTTTTCAATGGAGTTAAAATCCATCAAGCTTAGAACACTCGTCAAAAAATTTTAACCATGCTTTTAAGATTTTACTATCTAGGATCATCGCACTGACCCTGCCTTAACTGCACTCATTATCCTTTCCAGAAATGCACTGCATTACATTTAAGATGAATGTAAAGTAACAATGTGTAAAACAGATCTGGATCTTTCTTTCTCCTTGCCAATTCAGGCAAGTGATTGCATCACCTTGAGAGCAACTTGTATTTATTCAAGTACTAAATGAAATAGGTTAAGTGTTGGTAAGAGTATGAAAAAATTTTTTTTGCCAACAATTATATACTTAGAAATCATAAAATTATAGACCTCCTATCTTGGCAGCATTTGGAGATAATCTCATAGGGACTTTCATTTTATTTAAAGGAACGAAAGGATAATTGAGAATTGACAGAACATTGAAAACTACCTGAAAGTTAAAACAGGGAGGAAGCTGCCAGTGAATATCTCGACCAGCACTTGTGTAGGCCATTAGAAGATTTCTCAATGGCCTGGAAGGTTCAGAAATTTGGGCTCTCTTTTAGTGCTAAATGAAGAGATGAAAGGATTTTCACTTGCCATTCATTTCTTTCACTGTGTCCAGATTTGGCCCTATAATAAAAGAGACAAAACTTTTTTTCTTGTGATGAGAGTCCCTGTAAGATCTATTCTCTTAGCAACTTACAAATATTCATTACAGTATTAGTAATTTCAGATACCATTCTGTGCATTCAGCTTCTCGCTGTTAAGTATGATGTTGGCTGTGGGTTTGTCGTATATGGCCTTTATTATGTTGAGGTACTTGACCTCTATACCCATTTTGTTGAGAGTTTTTATCATCAATGAATGTTGAATTTTGTCAAATGCTTTTTCAGCATCTATGGAGATGATCATGTGGTTTTTGTCCTTCATTTTGTTGATGTGGTGGATGATGTTGATGAATTTTCGAATATTGTACCATCCTTGCATCCCTGGAATAAATCCCACTTGATCATGATGGATGATCTTTTTGATGTATTTTTGAATTTGGTTTGCTAATATTTTGTTAAGTATTTTTGCATCTATGTTCATCAGGGATATTGGTCTGTAATTTTCTTTTTTTGTGGTGTCTTTGCCTGGTTTTGGTATTAGAGTGATGCTGGCCTCATAGAATGAGTTTGGAAGTATTCCCTCTTCTACTTTTTGGAAAACTTTAAGGAGGATGGGTATTAGGTCTTCTCTAAATGTTTGATAGAATTCAGTGGTGAAGCTATCTGACCCAGGAGTTTTGTTCTTAGGTAGTTTTTTGATTACCAATTCAATTTCACTGCTGGTAATGGTATATTCAGATTTTCTGTTGCTTCCTGGGTCAGTCTTGGAAGGTTGTATTTTTCTAGAAAGTTGTCCATTTCTTCTAGGTTATCCAATTTGTTTGCATATAATTTTTCATTGTATTCTCTAATAATTTGTATTTCTGTGGTGTCCATAGTGATTTTTCCTTTCTCATTTCTGATTCTGCTTATGTGTGTACATTCTCTTGATAAGCCTGGCTTGGGGTTTATCTATTTTGTTTATTTTCTCAGAGAACCATGAACTTGGTTTTTTGTTTGTTTGTTTTAGATTCCATATATAGGTAACGTCATACAGTGTTTGTCTTTCTCACACTTATCTCACTTAGAAAAATGCCCTCAAGGTCCATCCATGTTGTCACAAATGGCAAGATTTTATTCTATTTTATGGCTGAGTAATTCCATTGTATATGCACCACATCTTCTTTATCCATTCATCCTTTGATGGAAAGTTGGTTTTTTTCCATATCTTGTGAATAGTGCTGTAATGAACATGGGGCTGCAGAGGTGCAGATAGCTCTCTCAGATCCTGTTTTCATTTCCTTTAGCAATATACCCAGAAGTGGAATTACTGGAACATATAGTAATTCTATTTTAGTTTTTTGAATTATACTGTTTCCCATAGTGGCAGGACCAGTTTGCATTTTCACCCACAGTGCCAAGGGTTCCCTTTTTCTCCACATTCTTGCCAGCATTTTTTATCTCTTGTTTTTGGTAACAGCCATTCTAACAGGTAGAAGGTGGTCTGATTTCCATTTTCCTGATGATCATGTTTTCATTTCATGTACCTGTTGGCCATCTGTGTGTCTTCTTCAAAAAAATATCTATTCAGATTCTTTGCCCATGTTTAAATCAGATTCTTTTTCTGTGAGACTTTTATATACTGAGACAAAGCAGTGGTTTCTCTTAATCCCATTTCTAATGTAAAAGAGAGAAGAGCCATAATAAAAAAATGTTCCTTAAATTTTATCTTAGTTAATATGCTATATATTTCTGTATCATTATAGAATTCTTTAATATACCAAACTTGAATAAGATAACTTGATAAGAGGAGAAGGTAAATAAAGTAAACTTGGACTTGGGAGTAAAATTCAGAAGAGAAGAAAAAAAATTAATAGAAGATCCGTGGCAACCACTTGAATGCTGCTCAAAACTTAGCTCCTTTCAGTCTAGATGAATGGAGCACTTTACTGGCCACCTAAAAGGAAATATATCAGCTTCTGTGGTTTCTTTTATACTTTTGTGCACAGAGCAAACTTTAAAAAAACATCCTTATTTTTCTGTAAAGTAGCTATTTTTCACCTCTCATTTCTCACTACAGTCTTAAAATACCCACCTTGGAGGAAAAACATCAGTTTTGTATGTCAGTATTCCGATGCGCTCAGATACACCCCCAAAATTCATTTTTTTTAGGGCTTGATGCTCAGAACTGAAGGTTCTGGGGCAAAAGATTGAAATTGTGCTGCCCTGACTTTCACTTCCTTAGGTATACAGGATGCTCTAAGCGGATCCAAGGGGCCCTGTGGGCATCAAGGAGGAAATACATGCATCATATGGAATCCATCACTCATGACCTGAGCGTCCGTTGCGGGCATGGCCTACTCTAGGCACGCTGTGTCAGATGACGCAACAGCCTTGGGAGGTGCCACCACTTTTGATGACAGATTAACTAAATTTAGAAAATCCAGTTTAGCACACCAGTTACATATTTCAGACTTTCACAAAGATTATGCCTTCCCAAGAAGTCTGTCACCCTTCTCTAATAAAACAGGATAATACTACAAAGGTATTTTGACCTACTGAATTCTGAAACTATTGAGATCCTTAGACCTAAAATTTCTCACCATTGTAAAAACAAAAAAAACAAAAAAGGAAAGAGAGATTCACAAACTCAAAAAAAAAAACCTTCAAATTATTTTGCAGATAGGAAAAAAGAAAGAATGATTTCTAGGTAAGTATGATCACATTATTATACATAATGAAATGTATGCATTCTTATGAAGAAGGTCAAAAAGGACTAGATTATGGAAACATTTGATTCAGGTTCTATGATAGAAATATTGAATAAAACAACACTTAGTTTACTGTTAAATATTCTAGGCAGAGAGAATAGCATGTATTAGAACAGAGTAGGGATTAAGTCCACGGTATAGTTAGAAAGCTATGAATCATTTGATACAGAGAATGAGTTGCAAAAAGAGCTCTCAGTAGGAATAAAAGCAGGGTTTGATCCAACAGGACCATAATTTATTCTGATAATATGAGTTGATTTAGTCCTGGATAGGAGAGGGAAAAAAAGGAAGGTCTTTGGAGGTTTTTAAAGAGACAGGAACCATGACTGATATAAACTCTAGAAAAATTATTCCAGTCATAGAATTGATTAGAAGGAAATGAGACTGAAAGTGGGAGATGAGTCCAGAGAGCTCTGCAATAAATATGGGTGTGAACTAATAGGATGGCATTATATGGCCCTGAACTAACAGAATAGTAGAGAGATAAAAGAAAGGTGACAGATACAAGAGATGATAACATGTAATCCACAGGGCTCTCTGATTAATCGGTTCTAAGAAGTAAAAAGCAAGTGAGAAAAAAGAAAGCAAGTGAGAAAACTAGAGTGACTTAACTTCCTTGCTTGAGAAACTAAATGAATGGTCATATTTGGGAAAGACATTGAGTTTCATTATAAAACATAAAATTCAGTGCCTGTGGATATAGATATATATGGTAGAAAGATATATGAACTAAGGGAAAAAAATCTGTACGGGAGATTTAGAACCAACAACCATTCACATACTTGGAGTTGGGAAGAGCAATGAGAATGAATGAAATCAGCTAATAACAGCATGCAAACTGAAAAGTAGCCACACCCACAGAGGAAGAGGAAGAGGGGGTAATGAAATAAATTGAATCCAATAAAGAAAAACTGGGAGAAAGTCAGGTGTCAAATGCTCCATATAAGTCAAATAAGATAAAGCTGACCTCTTCCCACTGGCTTCAAGAAGTAGAAGTTGGCTAAGGCACTTTCACCAGAGATTGTAGAGGACTGACATATGGAGTGAGGAATTGGATACAGTGAATGTAAGCCCCTCTACCGAAACTGAAATGCAGTGCAGAATGGAATCAGGAAGTGGAGAGCATGGGCTCTGGGTCTACTTGCCTATGTCTGGATTTCAGCTCTGCTTTAACTGGCTCTGTGACTTTGAGCAAATTATATAACAATGCTGTGTCTCAATTTTGTCATTTGTAAAAAGTAGTACAAGTACCTAATTAAGAGAATTAAATGGACTGATAGTACACATATAGAATTCAGATGTCTGACATGTACTAAGTGCTCCGTGAGCATCTGAGATGTTATTAGGTAACTTGGCTGGAACATGTAGAAGAACTTAAGGTATTAAGGAATAATGGAAGAGAAATATTTTGGCTTTCTAGTCATTTTTCAGGGTTTTTTTTTGTGCTGTTGTTTAAATTGGAGGGACCTGATGTAAAAGAAAATATTCAGTAGGGAGGAAGAGGGTGGAGATAGACAAATGACATAATTAATGAGGAAATTTAGGTTGCCAGAAAGGAATGGGATCCTGAGCTAAGTTGAAATTATTTTCTTGAAAAAATAGAGTATCTTTGCATTGAGATGGGAAGGGAGGGAAATGGATGAAACAGAAAGTAATATGCTTGATTCTGGTTATATAGGAAACTCAAGTTTCTTTCCCATGGCAGCCTTCATCACCAAGACAGTGTAATGAGTAAACCCGAGACAGAGAAGGGACCGTGATAACTAGAAGCCTTTTAAATTTACTCTTGATGTTGGAGAACAAAAATTATCAGAGTATCTCTTGCCAGATGGAAAAGGCGGCTTAGCTATGTCCCTCGGTCTTTCCCTTCTCCAAGAGGAGACTGAGACCAAGAAAGCGAGAGAGAAAACCTGTTTGTGTAATGATCAGGGTATCTTCACAGACCAAAGACCTGACCCATACACATATGACCGCTATTTTCCAGTTGACGAAACCCTCTCACTAAATGCTTCTCTGCCTTCTTTTCAGATATTCGCATGTGTTCTCTAAGCTTTAATTAGTCACTGTAATTGTACCTCCTCTCAAAGCTATCTAATTGTTGCACTTTTTGCTTCTGCTTATCTCTTTCAGGAAAGGTTTCCAAATCTTGTTTTTATTTTCCTAGTGGGTTATGAATATCTGTCTTTTTTTTGCTGCTTTGTTTATATTCTTCTATAGTCAAGACTAGGCATTTTACAGCTATGTTTGAAGGAGACTCTATTCTCCATCTATTATTCTGTATATGCTTTACTCTCTTCAGGGCAAGCATACGGTTTTTATCTAGGCATTTATTCTAAGGTTACATACAACTAAATGCTATTTCTAAAGAAAGAGAGAGCTTAAGGCAGTACAAAAGGGATTCTCATTTTATCAGACATATTAATAACATACAGATGCTTGAATTATTCTGGCTATATCTTACCAAGTTGTATTATCTGCTGCTAACTCAGTAAAGTCTTCTAACTAGAGAACATTATCTTTTGTCTGCCGATATACCTCGAAAGATACATTAGGCGGTTATTGTTTGAAGGCCAGAAAAGCCCTGTGAAGAGCTATGCATTCAAATCAAGAAACCACGTTTTGGCAACATATTTTGATGGTAACTTCATAACGGCAGCTAAGGAAGACAGAAAAGACATATAAGATTATAACTCATGTCTTCATAAAACAATCTAAGGGGACTATAAAAACTAGCTTATATATACAAGGACACATGTAAAAGACATTTCAGAGGCCATGTAAACAAGTTGTGTCCCCAAAGGAATGGTTAGGATTATTTCCTAAGGAAGTAAAGACTGAATAAGGTAGCAATTGAAGAGTAGTATGGATTGACAAAGAGCTACAAAGAATCAAGAACAACCACTAAAATAAAGAAAGGATAGATTTGCCTTACTGGATGCTATGGTAGGTGATGTAGTGACTCAAGAAAATAAAGTGAAGAGAGATGGCTCAGCAGCTCATGGACCTGTATCAGATAGGCTAGGCAAAAGAAATCCAGTTATTTTGTAGCATGTGGATATGAGTGATCAGAACAGAATTTGAGGGAAATGTTTCCCACTTTAAGGATAAAACAGATTGAAAGGATGACAAGTTAGAAGTTAAGAAAGTGAAATACTAGGTGGGGGATATAGCAAATGGTTGTCACAAATGTAAGGTAACCTGAGCTTGAAAAGTGACAAAAGAATGAAGAACATTATATAAGGTACTTGTAGAGGAAGGATAGACAGGACTGGATGATGAATGAAAATGGTGACAAACGTTAGGGAAGCTCATTCAATCATTTCTTCCTCCCTTCATTCAATCGTTTATTCCTTCATTTATGTAACCATTAATTAAATATTTCAAATTACTGCAAAGGGCAAAGGATTAGAGTGGTAAGAAAAAGGCTGAGGACTCTCCTGACTGCTTATCAGTCTCTTTAGCTTAATCTGAATCATGGTTTCTTCAGCTATATTGTAAAATTTTTATTAAAAATGAAAAGTAAAAATTTTTCCTACCCACAAAGATGAAATTATTTATAGTAATCAAAGCCCTTTCACATGAAATTGAAATGGACTCATTCAATATGTATGAACTCCAGTTTCCTTGTAGATAAGATTCGTGAAAAGACGGAAAGCACAAACTCCCAAATAAAGTTAGTGTGTGTTATTCCTGTAATTTCGTTATAAGCTCTGGGCACAGCATGACTGTAAGTGCTGAAGGGAAAATAAACGTTGTGTAAAATGTGTTTCCTGCCCTCAAGGAACCCAGGACAAATGTACCTAGAATAATTGGTCAGAGTGCAAATCAGTATCTGATTAAGGGCAATGAAGTGGTATAAAGGTAATATATGCTTAAGTTGTGAGATCTGAGATCCTTGGAAAGGCTATATGTAAAGGTCAGAACTTCAATGAAGGAATCAAAGTGTAAAAGGAATTTAATTAGGTAGATTAATTGTAAAGTATGATAACCTTAAACATCTTTCCTGAATGCCTTCAGAGATGGGGATTGTTTACCTTTTAAAAAAAGTCATTTTCATGTCTAATCAAACACTGCATACTAACACCATCTGGAAAGTGTATCAAAAACTGTCATTAGGTGGGACTCAGACTGAATATATCTGTAGCTTGTCAAAGACTTACATCAGAAGGGACAAGGTCTGCTGTCACCCAAGTTAAAGTCATTAACTGATATCATCTTATTCTAGCCCTGACAGAATCATAAAGCACAGCCTTCGTTAGAAAGTAGAATGCTAAATCCCAATAGAAATGTCACAGTGAATTTTTCTAGCATGAGGTAAAGTGCACTTTAAATCACAAAACATTAGCAGAGACATGGTATCACCATAAAAGTCTCACAGAAACAAAATTTGTGTTCAACTTTTAATTAAGAACATTTTCAACAACGCTTACTGACTCAGTTAAGACAACTTTGCTACTTACATGAAAAGCATTGTTATCCTATGCACCACTTAAAAATTATGTAAGAACTTACCACAGGAGTTCAGTCTTACTGTGTCACTGAGCAACAACTTCCCCTGTCATTCACCTGACAACTTGGCAGGAAAACTTTGCTTAAGATTGAACTTCACTGTTTTTCATTTAAAATGAAATAGGGAGACCAGTAAATTGTTCTCTGTTCTCTCCTGAGTTATTATTATAGTACATAGCTAGTTATTTTCTCTCTGTTGATACTGCGAAGAGATTACTCCTTCCTATGAAATCATGACTAGAATTTAATATTTTAAAGTAACAATGTTTTATTTGTTTAAAAATGCAGAAAATTTTCCTTCTAAAATAACTCTTATTGTGATATACTTCAAGTGTACAGTGAATACAAGATCCTTCTTAGCTAATAATAAGCGTGAACATTTATTTGGTACTTATGATACGCTGTGTACCATATGAGGCACATTATTTTTATTATTTCAGGTTTCTGCCTAAATGTTACCTTTTCAGAGAACTCTACCCTATTCACCATCACTCCTCCACTCATAACTCTGGATCCCCTTACCTGCTTTATTTTATTCATAAGATATTTTTTGAAACAGCTACCACAGTATATGTTTATTTGTTAAATTACTTATCATTTGTCCACTCCCTCCAGAACTACCCTGTCCCATAGGGAACCACTAGCCACATATGGCTACTTAATCTTTCCCACAGATTCTTCATAAAAATAAATGCAATTGGGTATATCATACAATACAACATTAGCTGAATGGATCCATGGTAGATGAAAGTTGCATTATAAGACCATGGTTAACTATAATCAATGTTATGGTTTCAGAGTCTGGGTTTGACAACTAGTTTTGTAATTCATAACAATTATAAAGTGGATTCTTAATCCTAAAATTGTAACATAAAATTGTACCATCGACACAAGAACACAAGGAACATTAACCAAAAAAGTTTATGAGCAACATCAATCCCTTTTTGCTACATGAAATACTTCTAAAATTAATATTTTTGCCAAAATTGCAAGAATAATCTACGCATCATATTCATAATAATAATGTGGCCCTACACAATGTCTAATCTGGGGGCGACTTGACTGGATAAGAATCCCTTGAAGTAGAAATAATGAACTGACTCCAAAAACTACAAATATCACCTCATTTGTTTCTAGGTAAGTAACAGATATTAGGAGTTGGCCGTTTGCCTTATTTGATCTGCAAGATCCACATACTTATATGTAAGCCTTTCTCCTGCTCTTTTCAAACTTAATTTTCAATTTCATTTACATATGCTCTCTGAGGAACATCGTATAGCTCCTTATCTATGAATATTTAGACTATGGAAAGAGAACAGAGATGACTTGAATACTGGCGAACCCTGACTGTATTCCCTGCTTCTACTCTCAACACTGTGGACAAGATCCTCGGATCACAATTAGCCGCTATAATCCGTGAACAGGTGGCTCTCAAAGACTCAGATGAGGAGAGAGAGGATATCTCACTAAATATTTGGGTCCCAGGAAAAGAAATTGGCTAATCAAACAACTGCTGGAGAAAGAGTCGAAGAACAAACAGAAAAGCAGTTCATTTACGTATAACAGATCTCTGAATGAGGTTTTGAGTACATATTAAATGTGTGAGAAAACAGTAACGAAAGGTAAAGAAACTCAAAATAATGACGTAAAAGTCTCATGAGTTGTCCTTAATCACAAATGTGATATAGCTAAACAAAGAAGTAGTTAGGTAGGAATGAATATGAAGGTTTTTTTCCCAGGATAATGTGCAAATGTATAGATAGTGCAAAATAAAATATAAACATGGAGGACAAAATCAGAAGTTCCAAAATCCATGCCAAAGTACATACAGAATTCAAAACAAGAGAATGAAAGAGAGTAAATTATAAAATGGAAAAAATTCTATGCATAGTGGAGATGGTTATTTAAAAAAATGCTCTTTATGTTACGTGAGCCAGAGTTTTTTAAAATAAAAGAACTTCAACATATTTAGGTTAAGTTTCAGAACTCCAGGAAAATGAAAATTTAAAAGCTGCTATGGAGGAATAAAAGTATATAAGTAATAAATAAAGTATACCCACAAAGGAATGAGACAATGGCATAAAAATTCTCACTGATGGCATTTGGGGATAGGAGGCATTGGGAAGTAACTTCCAGTTCTGAAGGGAAATTATTTTGACCATAAAATCTATATCCAACTAATTTGTATGGTGATAAAATAAAGAAATGTTTAAGTATGTGAGGATGTAGACATTTTCCATATAGCTTTTTGAAGAATAGAACATACAAACATAGTAGAAGAATAAAAAAATAAATCCAAGAATAAGGAAGATCTGATTGACAATAAATAATATGGAAATAAACCAATATAACATGTTAAAGCTTAATTAAACATTAAAGTTTTAAAAACCTTTAAAATTTGTGTTTAACTCTCATATTATCTACAAAGAAACTAAGGAGGTGAAAATGTGGAATTATTTTAACACCATTTTTGTAAGGAAAAAATATAAATACTAATTATCATTGATACATTATTTTGTTAGGGTATCCATGACAAAGTCCTGCAGACTGGATTGCTTTAGCAACAGAAATTTATTTTTTCACAGTTCTACAGGCTAGTTATCTTAAAGCTAAATGTCAACAGGGTTGTTTCTTCTGAATGTGAGTGTGTAAATTTCCTTATTAAAAGACAGGAACTCTATGAATGTGTTTAAAAATTATTTCAGCTATATATTATACAAAAGACATACCCAAAGGAAATTGAAACAAAAAGGGAATTGAAAAAAAAATGTATAGAAGAAATGGTAGAAAATGTTAATTTTTTAAAAAAAGGTTTAAAGATATTAAAGTGAGACAAAAGAGATTTCAAGGTAAAAAATAATAATTACAGTTAGAAGGAGAGAGATATCATTGTAATAAAAATGTTACTTAGCCAAGAATAGTAATATTCTAAACATGGATTAAACACTTGGGTTAGATTTCTATTGGTGTGTAACAAATTGTTACAAATTTAGCAGCTTAATACAATATATATTTAGTAGCTCACAGTTTGTGTGGGTCAAGAGTCCAGACATAACTTGGATCCTTTATCTCCTTTAGCCACAGGGTCAAAATTTCTTTTAACTAAATCCAGAGTGTCATCCTGTGATTGGCTGGATTGTAATGCAAATTGAATTCCCCACCCAACTTGTGAGGTTCTTGAAAACTGTATTCAAGGGATAAGATCTTGGAAATTGGAATGGGGACATATGGGCATATTCCAATGAAGTTGGGGGTATTAAGATTCAATTCAGTTGAGTGTTTTTATTTTCAATAGAGAAAGCCTTCCCCTCTTGCCTGAGAAAGTTAAACCTGAGCAACTTGTAATGGCCTCCCTCAAGTAGTTGCCTTGAAAGGCATTGCTGATTGTTCTCTGGACTAACCTCTATTCCACCCCTTTGCTCCTAGACCTACAACTAGACATGAGTCCCAGCAGGCCACCAAAAGGGTGAGATATTTCATGTTTGCACATGAAGAGGTGTGCTATACACCAAAGAAATGCATGATTTTTACCAATTTACACAGACAGAAACTTGTGAAATATGTATAAGATTGTATCTTTAAGGTGTGGGGCCAGGGTGGAAGGAAGGTAAATTTCAATCATGCTGAATACATTGATATGGGCCCACTAAGCAGAGCTCCTAGATTCAATATTTAGCTTATGGGGTTAAAAAAGGTTCATTGGCTGAAACACAGGCCCAAAGGTGGCGTACACTAAATGAAATTTAAATACCAGAACTGCTTTGGTATATTGTAGAGGAAGGAATCTAAAGGCTTAGGGAAACTGGAACATTTGAATAGATTTATCATGTAAAGTGAATTCTAACCTTTAGAGGCTAGATATTTCAACTGCTGCGTAAATATTTTTAAAGTATAGAAGAAAGAAAAATTTCCAATAAATCTGAGGTGTCCTGATTATAAATGGGAATCTTTTATAATTTTCTTCTTTAAGTTTTGGAAATTTTGTTGTTTTACCTATTTTCATACTATTGTAAAGGAAGTTTTCCCCTCCATTATGCCTTCTATGTGGTTATTTGTACACATGAATCTATTGTTTTATCATTGATTCTCTAGGAGTTTCCAGATATATTATCATGTCATTGATATATACACACATACATAATATGTTTCCATTTCCTTTCTCTTGTCTAATTGCATAGCCTAATTCCTTCAATAGAATGTTAAATAGTAGTGGATGTATTGAATATCTTTGCCTTTAATATTTCACCTTAAGTAACATGTTAGATTTTTGGATATTTGTATATCTCAGAGTTGAGGAAACAACTTTTCATTATATTTTCTAGAGAGACTTTATGAGTAATGGATATTCTATTTTGCCAAATTGCTTTTTACTGTTTATAGAAATAATGTATTTTTCTCCTTAGTCTTAGTAATATGATTACATAAGATGCTGAACTATCCTTAGATTGATGGTATTAATTCCACTTGGTTGTGGTGTATTATTTACTTAATGTGATATTGAAGTCAAATAGTCAATATTCCTAAAAAATATTGGTCTGTAAATTCCTTCATCTGTGTTTGAAATTCCTTCAAAACAAACACAAAGAAGTTTGTTTTCTTAGCAAAACTTCTTAGAACCAATGAGACATTTAAAACTTACATAATAAAAGGCATCACAACAAGGTTATGGAAAAGTACTACACTGAGAGAAAATATTTATAACACACATAAAAATTAAAACCCAGAATCTATAAAGGATGTATTCAAATCAGTAAGAAAATCCAACAGAAAAAAAATGGGCAAAAGCTATAAATAACCCATTCGGAGAAAAAGAAATAAGAAATATATAAAGACATTCATTTATACCCATAATCATAGAAATATAAGTAAAATAAAATGAGATATTTTTATCTCGAAAAAGGATTAATAATATTACTATTGATGAAGTGTGAGAAAATACACATGCTCATGTTCTGTTGCTAAGACCCTGGAAAGTAAAGTCCTTTAGTCATAATTTCAGAAAAATTTATACACATATATCTTTCCATGTGGAGCTCCATTCCTTGCTATCTAAAAGAAATCCATTATTTCTGTGCACAAAGATAGCTGTACACCCAAAATGTTCACTCTTGTATTTTTTTTGCAACTACAAAAAACTTGAAATAACCCAAAGATTGAGCAATAGGCGCTGTATCCTACAACTTTACTAAATTTGCTTATGAGTTCAAATACCTTTGACATATTTAGTACTATCTGCATATAAAATGATGTCATCTGCAAATCAGACTATTTTACTTCTTCCTTTTCAATTTGTAAAACTTTTTTATCTTGAATAACTGATCTGGCTAAGATTTCCAGTACTCTGTTGAATAGAAGTGACAAGAGTGGACATCTTTCCTTTGTTCTTGGTCTTAGAGGAAAAGTTTACAATCTTTCACCACTGAGCATGATGTCAGCTGTAGGCCTGTCATATATGACCTTTATTATAGAGAGGTAATTTCTTTCTATTCTTAGTTATTGAGAATTTCTATCAAGAAAGGGTGTTGAATTTTTGTTAAACACATTTTCTATAACTATTGAGATGATCATATGATTATTATCATTTATTCTGTTAATGTGGAATGTTACATTGATTGATTTTTTTTATATGTTGAACCATCTTTGCATGCCAGGGATAAATGCCCTTTACATGGTGTATGATCCTTTAATGTGTTGCTGAATTCAGTTTGCTATTGTTTTGTTGAGAATTTTACATCTATAGTCCTCAGTTATCCTGTAGCGATATTCTGCACTTTCTTTTCTTGTGGTGTCTGTCTGGTTTTGGTATCAAGGCAATGTTGACCTCATAAAATGTGTTTGAAGTGTTCCCTCTTAAATTTTTGGAAGAGTTTAAGAAGGATTGACATTAAATCTTACCCAAATGTCAGCAGAATTCACCAATTCTGTGATTCTGGGATTTTCTTGGCAGGTTTTTGATTACTGATTTTTAATCACCTTGCCTGATATAGATTTGTTCAGATTTTCTATTTCCTCATGATTCAGTCTTAGTAATTGGTATGATTTTAGGAATTATGTGTTCCTTCTGTTATCCAGTTTTTTGGCATATGATTTTTCATAATCATCTTTTTAAATTATTTTTATTTCTGTGGCATCAATTGCAATGTCTGCTCTTTCTTTCTGATTTTATTTATCTGAATCTTCTTTATTTTCTTAGTCTGCTTAAAGGCTTATCAATTTTGTTTATCTTCCACAAACCCCACCACTCTTAGTTTTGTTTTGTTTTTTTTTCTATTCTCTATCTCATTTGTTTCTGCTCTAATCTTTATTATTTCCTTTATCCCATTAACTTGAGTTTAGTTTGTTCTTCTTCTAGTTCCCGGGTATAAAGCTGTGTGAGATCTTTCTTCTGTTTTAATGTAGGTGTGTATTGCTATAAACTATATAACGGGTGAAGTTATGGTATTACATCTTAAACTTCATTTCTCTGATTACTAGGATGCTTACACATCTTTTCAAATAATTTTTTATTTGTGTTTCTTTTTTCCAAATGTCTTAGGCTTATGTGTTCATTTTTTCCTAGATGTTGTGTTCATTCTTCCACTTCTTTGATCACCATATATAAAGGAGAATATAAAAAGACAATAACAAGACATTATTAAATACATCACACATATTTTAGATATTTTTTTCTAATTTGTAATTTGTCTTTTATTCCTTTCTAGGATTATTTTCACTTAAAATTAATATATGGTGCCAGGGTCGATTTTCAGAGACCTCTCCTACAGGAACTAAAAGTATCTTTATGCTGGAATGTGAAAACTTTTCCATACTTATGGGAATAGAGAATATTATAATCATTTTTTTCTAGGTAGTGTTTGCCAAAGACTGTTGGTTCCTATGTTAACATAGTTGCACGTTTGCATTAGAAGCATAGCACAATATATAAATCTCATGACTTTGTTTAGATCTGTGTACAGAGACAATTTGTTTAGCAGAGGATCTGTTTATTCCCTAATAGGATCGCTTAGATAGCAACTTGGTATAACATAATGGGATTAATCCCTGTGAAAGCTGGGTGAATTTTATTATCAGTCATAACTTCTGCCATCCCACTGTGTAAAATGTCCAAGAGATGGATGAAGATAACCTTTCCAGTTGCATGACAAGAAGCTTAGTGACAGGCTACTGCCTGTATCCACATAAGTACATATGCACTCCTACGACACCGTACCACACAGTATACAACACCTTCCTTAAGCTGTCAGTCATTCCGAATACGGGGAAGCAACAGAGATCCAGAAAATTAAAATTTTTTGCATTCAAGCAAACAGTAAAGGCAATGTAGGAATATCTAATATCATTTGGATTTTAAAATGAATAGAGATGAATGGGACATGTTAAACACTGATAAATTATGTCTCTTATATTTATGAAATGTCTAACGACTGTAATTAAAATGTGATTGAACCTGAAGAGTAAAAACATTTTAGGACAGAGTCAAACTTAAAGAAAAAAATTTATACAGAAAGGAGTTATATATGACAAGTTTTTATAGATACAAGGCTTCCATTTTTTTTTGTCAAGTAATAAAAAGAGTTCCCATTTATCTAGCACTTATTATATACCAAGCATTTGATCTCCAAAACACTCTCTGAGGGAGGCAGTATTGTCCTCACCTGAAAGATAGAAAAAGTGAGGCACAGATAAAAGTTTCTGCCCCATGTCACAGTGCAAGTAAGTTTATCAGTACTTTTGATCATGGTTTCTTCTTATGTTACTATTTTTAGAAAAGATTCTCTCACTACTAGATTGCATACATATTCACCCATTTCCTCTGGTGTTTTATGCCTTCATTATTACATTTAACTTCTCATTTCACCTAGAATTTACTCTCAGATAATGTGAGGAATATATCAACTGTGTTTCACCAATTCCAAGACATGCATTTTTCCATTCTGACATCTCTGAAAACAGAATCCCTCTTACAACCGACAAGTCCTGCCATCCCTGTCAGTCAGGCCGTAGTCTTGCCAGTAACTCAAGACAGTGTCAGCATCATACTTGAGAATGGGTATCAGAGGCATGGAGGGAAACAACAGAAACAATAATTAGAACGTGCCTTTAAGAAATGCCATATGTTACCAAAGTTCTAGATCAGTCAGATAACACTACTGTATGAAAAAACACAGATATGGATAACCCTGAGTGAAAAAGTGAACTAAAAGAGCTGAGCTTTGGAAAGCTTAGTTCATATCTTAATGAGTTTATTGAATTCATAGTTAATTTTTATATTTACAGACAAAATTGGTATGTGATTAAGAATCTGTATCTAAGAAAGTCTAAAATAACTTTCAAAAAATATAGAGGAGTCAACAAACTTCTCTATAAAGGGACAGAGAATAAATATTTTGGGCTTTGTAGGCCAGGTGGGTTTTGTCTCAAATATTTAATACTGCCATAGTAGTGCAAAAGTAGCCATGGACAATATATAAATAAATGGATTTGGCTATGTTCAATAACACTTTTTTTTACAAAATAGACAGTGGGTCAAGTTTGCCCTGGTAACAAGAGCAACGAGTCCTTGTAATAAGAAAGCATTTTGTTTTTGTTAATCTGCTCTTTTTTTCTCTCAGCAGTATATAAAATAATAGTGCATCCTGCAATGTTGACTTGTTTTTCCTGATTTTAAAAATTTAATTAATAAATTAAAAAGGATAATTTATTTAATTACTCATTTGAAATTCCATCTTTATCAAGATCAGAATCTAAAATCTCTTACATTCTAGAATTTATTTAGGGGCCTTCCAGTTTGACCCACTGATATAATTCTCTATTCTTAGCACAGGAATATACTGTTTAAAATGTTACAATATTGTGTTTTGTTATTTTTAGTGCCTCTTAATATCTCCTGACAGAAATTATTTTTGCTATTATAATCAATTTATTCTTTCCAATGAACTTTAGAACACTTTAAGTTGCTCAAAAAGGTCAGGAGAATCATATTTGATATTACACTAAACTAATCAAATTAATGAGAATTGAAAACTTTATAGTGGTCAGCCTTTCTATCCAGGAAATCATATCTTTTTAAGACTCTGGTAAAATTCTATACTTTATTCTAATAGGTCCTACATATTTCTTGCGAGTCAATCCCCAGATAGATGTTTAATATTTCGAGGATTATGGGGAATTAAATATTTTGTATTACATTTTATTTTCTTGCTTGCTCCAGTTGATATATAATTTTTGTAATTTTGATCATCTTTATATAAATATCTCTAATAATTTCTTTAATTGGTTTTCCTTAGTTTTCTAGAGAGATTATTGCATTATAAGCCAACTTAATGGTTTGTCTTTTTCTTCCTTCCTTCCCTTTCCCAATGCAGTGTTAGCTAACACCTTTATCACTCACATAATTATTATTTCTTCTAATGCTGTGAACAAGTAATTCTAGTCTCTTAGCAAGTTTAATTATTTATAATAGGTTTGCTGTCTATGATAACTATACTGTGCATTAGGTGTCTAGGAATTACTGTCTACTAGTTGCAAGTATCTACCCTTCCCTGACAATATCTCTCCCATTCCCTGACCCCCCCAACCCCAACAGCCTAGAAGCCTTGATTTTACTGTTTATGATTTCAGATTTTTTAGATTCTACATATGAGAGATACCATGCAGTACTTGTGTTTCTCTCTCACTGAGCATAATGTCCTCAAGGTCCATCCATGTTGGGTGCAAATGGCAAACTCCTTTTTTTCCTTATGGCTGAATGGTGTTGTATTGATACATATACCACATTTTTATCTATTCATCCATTGACAGACTTAAGTTGTTTCTATGAACAGTGCTGCCGTAAATATGAGAGTGCATATGTCTCTTCAGTAACCTGGCTTTATTTCCTTTGGATATATATCCAGAAATGGGATTGTTGGACGATATGGTAATTCTGTTTTTAATTTTTTGAGGAACCTCCACACTGTTCCACATCGTGGCTGAACCAGTTTACAATCCCACCAACGGTACACAGGCTTCCCTTTCCTCCACATCCTGGCCAGCGCTTATTTCTTGTCTTGATGACTGCCATTCTGACAGGTGTGAGGTGATTTCACTGTGGGTTTGATTTGCGTTTTCCTGATGATTAGTGCTATTGAAGACTTCTTCATTTACCTATGGGCAAATTCAGTGACTGGAATATCTTCTTTGGAAAATGTCTGTTCAGGTCCATTGCCCACTTCTTAATCAGATTATTTGCTTTTTTGCTACTGAGTTGTACGAGGTCTATACATGCTTTGGATATCAACCCCTTGTCAGATATGTGGTTTGTAAATATTTCCTCCTATTCCGTAAGTCGCCTTTTCACTTTGCTGATTATCTCTTTTGTGCTGCTGAAGCATTTTAGTTTGATGTCGCCCACTTGCTGTTTTTCCTGGTGCTTTACTGTCATATCCATGAAGTCATTGCCAGAACCAACGTTAAAGAGCTTAATCCGTTTTCTTCCAGGAGTCTTCTGGTTTCAGGTTTACATTCAAGTCTTTAATCCACTTTGAGCTACTTTTCGTGAACATTGTAAGATAGAATGACAGTTTCATTCTTCTGAATGTGAGTATCCAGTTTTTCCAAGATCACTTATTCAAGAGATTATCTTTCCCTTATTTTGTACTGTTGGTTCCCTTGTCAATATTAATTGATCAAATGTCAAATAAGCATAGGCTTATTTCTGGGTTCTCATTCACTTCCATCACTCTCTGTGTCTGTTCTTATGCTAATACCATACTATTTCTTTTTTGTTTTGCATTTTTAAAATTAAGGTATTATTGATATACACTCTTGTGAAGGTTTCACATGAAAAAACAATGTGGTTACTACATTTACCCATATTATCAAGTCCCCACCCATACCCCAATGCAGTCACTGCCCATCAGTGTAGTAAGATGACACAGATTCACTATTTGCCTTCTCTGTGCTACACTGTTTTCCTGGTGACCCTCCACACCATGTGTACTAAACATACTACCCCTCCTAGTACCATACTATTTCAGCTATAGCTCTGTAATCCCAAGGTAGGGACACCTCCAGGTTTGTTCTTCTTTCTCATGATTCCTTTGGCTTTGGGGTCTTTGGTGATTCCATACAAATTCTGAGGTTACTTTTTCTGTTTGGGCTGTTGGTTGTGTTCAGCTTTTGGGTAAGATCACTGGCTGGGCTTCGCGGTCAGGAGAGGACTCCAGTTATATCTGGCACTTGGGTGGGGCTAGAGGCTAGCTCTGTGGTCTGGTGGGGCCATGACCTGGGCTCCCTGCCAAAGTGAAGCAGTTGGGCAGAGCTGGAGGCTGGGCTCTGCTGCAGGTCAGGGCTGTATTCCAAGACTGCCCAAAGTTCCTGTTCAGGTTCCCTGTTTATGCCAGGCCAGAGGCTATACTTTACAGATGAGCAGGGCTGCAGGCTTGGCTCTCTACCCAAGTGGAGCTGCGGGATGTTCTCCCGGTCTCTGTCCAGTCTTTCTGACTGTGTGCAACCACAGCCTCTACTCGGCAGTTGAGAGGGGCTGCAAATTTGCTTCCTGGCTCTGGTGGGGTCAGAGAACAGGCTTCATGGCTGGGATAGCTTGTTGGCTGGGGACCCAAATCAAGCAAAACTGCCAACTGCGCTCACAGGCCACCAGGTTGGCTCTGCAGATAGGCAGATCCAGTGGTTGGAATCTCCTTGGGCGCCACAGCAAGCAGGAATGTGGCCTGTCAAGATATCTGGGTGTCTCCATCTGATCCCCAATGGTCAAACCTCTCAGGTGCCACTAGTGATCCCAGGACGTGAGACCTGAAGAGCAGCCTGAAAAGCATCTTACAATATTGGCGGATCTGTATGTCTATCCTGGGCTCTCCTTTTTCTACTGGAGAAAGAGGAGGCCCAGGGGTCCCACTCGGTGTGGTGCTGTGTGCGCTGGGGAGGCAGTGCGCTCAGAGCACAGCTGCTCTTCTCACCGTTCCAGTGAAGCCCTTGGTTTCTGTGGAAGAGGTGGGTACCTAGCCTCAGCCTTGGGTTCTGGAATTTTCGCAACGGTGTTTTGTCTATAGATAGTTGCTAGTTGGCTGTCTTGTGAGGGAGCTTGAAAAAGGGGACTGACCTTTGCCACCACTGTGATGACATCAGTCTACCATCTTTTCACCTTTATCATGTCCTTCAAGCACAAATTTTTCACTTTGGTAGGGTCCAATTTTTTCATATTTTTTCTTTACTTGCTTGTACTTTCAGTGTTATATCTAAGCAACCATTGTCTAATGCAAGGTCACAAACACTTATGCCTAAATTTTTTTTCTAACAGTTTAATAGGTTAAGCTCCTACATTTAAGTTCTTGATACATTTTGGATTAACTTTGAAGATAATGTAAAGTATGTCTTCCACATGTGGCTTCCAGTTGTCCCTGTACAAATTTTTGAAGATTTTCTTCCTCCATTGAATTTTCTTGGCACCTTTATCAAAATCAATTGACCTCAAATATGAAGGTGTATTTCTGAATTCTCAGTTCTATTTCATTGAGCTATATGTCTTCCTTCATGCCAACACCACAGCACCTTGATTACTGTACCTTTGTAGTATTGAAATTAAAAAGTGTGAATCCTTCAAATTTTCTTTTTCTTTTTCAAGATTGTTCTGGCTCTTCCAGGACCCTTGAATTTTCATATGCATTTTAGGATCAGTTTGCTAATTTATTCAAAGAATTCAGTTGGGATTTTATAGGGATTGTGTTTAGTCATAGTTTTATCATCATGGCCCTACATGGCATATTTAATCCTAACATATCTAACATACTTTGTTTTCAAGTAATTATTTATATTGTGTTATCCCTCTTACTAGATTATAAACCCTCTGTTGGCAGAAACTGTCTGTTCTTTAATTTCCTGAAAAGTCTTCAAAAATCTGCAAAAAGTAAATATTTAAAAATATTTAATGTGTAGAAATCTTCAAAAATCTACTTAATATGATATTTTTTGGTCTCTTAAAGGTGGATTTGTATGGATCAATAGCTAATTGTATCAATTCCTGTCAAACAAGGGCATGACCAGTTCAGTTTTTCAATAAGCATGCTACAGTTTTGGGAAATGTCATTCTTTATGCTCTGTCTTAATGCTGGTACATTTCACTCTGAGCACAAGGCTTGTTCAAAGCTGCTGTTTTATTTTAGTTATTTATCTGCTTTTTACTTTCTAGCTAAATTGGCCACACAAAAAAAATGGGCAACACATATAATACATTTGTTTCAATTTAGAGAAATTTCAGTAAATGAATATAAGCATATTTTTAAATAGTTTTAAAATAGAAAAATGCAGGTGGTTGGGTGTTGGTTATGATTCATGAACTATTCATAAACAGCAGGAAAATAATAGTTACTCTGCACATGCCATCTCTTTGGCTAAGGAAGAAAAAAAAATGTGGCTCTGTGTAGTGATTCTCTGGCCAAAAATAAATGGGTATCACTTTTAGTTTTTAATTGCCACATCTGTTTTTTCCATTTAGTCATGGCATTAACACAATGGGACATGACTTAATGACCAGCCGACATAATATGAATTATTTTCAGCTCTTAGGAATGTTGCCAAGAGACTCCCATACATGGAGCAAATGTCCATTGAGTCTTCAGACTGTAACCACCACGAGTCCCTCCACCCCACTGTTAGCACTGAATCCCTTGACACGTCTCTAATTAAGACTACCACAGTGGTGTTTCTAATCGAAAGCAACCACACTGTGATCGGTGTGAGCACACTTTGGCCAAGTTTCTGATTATCGGATGGCAGTAGACACCCAGCTCGTGTAGAACCCTTTATATTTGACCCTCTGACATTAAAAATGCCACATACTTCCTTTGAAATCAACATATGCCTGGCTACTCTCCATTGAGTAATGTATGCAATGTTGTGATTTTTTTAATTCATAAATATTGAGCCACCAACTAAAAATTAATTTTTGTAAGTTAGACAATTCTTTTTGATGTGCAGAATTGCATACTTTCCCAAGTCCATGTATCCACAAATCTCACGGTTTGTTTTCTATGGGTATGTCTCCGGCTATGCGCAAGTAAAAGATTAATTGCAAGGGAAGAGGTAAGCCCACAGGTGTGGCTAAATATACAGTCTAATTCAAGTTGTGACCAATATACACCAGACAAATCGGTCATTGCACACATCTTGACTTCTTGATAAAGGAAGACATTGTTTGTTTTACAGTGTTCACCACTTATTATCATTCATTAGTATAAACTCCTCACTAATTATATCAATGTCCTCCTCAGCAAGTCCTAGCTTTATGAATATTCTCCAGTTCTCTATCCTTTCAGATATTTCCCCATCTGCCAGTCAATCATATTAGTCAATTTCACCCAGTCACTTCATCATATGATGTTGTAGTACATGTGTGCAATGAAAAACCAGTAATTCTGTGATCCAGTTCGGCTCCTCAAAACCACAGTGTGGCCTCAGACAGATGAGAATCTCACTGAGAATCCACTGTCCTTTAGATTGGGGATAACATTAACTTACCTTCCAAGGTTTCCAGATTGAATCCTTGAAATGATGTAATTAGAAGCATTTTTTTGTATGTGCAATTGGTGTTGATTTTCTTTATCAACTGTCTTTGTTTCTCAGGTTCCAATTGGAAATAGTCTATTAATCATTTTATTACCCAGCATTTCACCCTAGTTTAGTTCAAATGTACAGCTGTTTGAGCCTATGCAGTGCCCACTGGCTCACTGACTGTCCTTAGGAAGCATCACAAAATTGTACTATATTGGCAAAATCATACCAGGCCAGGGTCTCATATTCGTATTTTTCATGCTCAAAATTTGGCCTTGTCTGCCACTTAGACTAGATTAAATCCGGAGTTGTTTGTCACAGTAACAAAGATTACAGTGGACTAATGGCTAATAGCAGAGTGCTGATTTCATTTGCTAGCAGAAACATAATTGCCAAGGGGAACAGAGAACACCACTTCTCTGACCACCGTGCTCTTTCTCTGTAGGAAGCTGCGTGGGAAGCCAAACTGTAATCAGAGATTGCTTAGTGATCCTGGAATCAGAGCAGCAGTTCAGATGCTTTGATTGTAGTGCTTAATGACCTCTGTTTTTGACAGGTGGTCGTGATCATTTCCACAGATGTGGGTCCCCCACAGGCAGGACAGGTCTGTTCCTCTACCAAGCAGTGACAGAGCTCCCAGCCAGCACAACTTTAGCAAGTACCATGCACATGACCGTCTGTGCAAAGATGGCCCCTGGAGTTGTGCAAGACTCATGGGAAACCCTCTACTCAGGGTAATATGCATGGTCAGTCTATTTTACCTTGACATCTTTTTCATATTTCCACTGATGGCCAACTCCCTTATGATGACAGGCCCTTCACTTTTCATGTTTTGCATTGCATTGCCTTTTAAAATTTATTAACTTTATCCTTGTTGCTGTCAGAAAAGCCACCTACAAAAGTGCTTTAAAATTATTTTTACAGCAAAACATCTTATTTAATATGACATCTGGCTGTATTTTAAAATGTTAATAAGATGTGGAAGGAGGCCTTCACGAGAAATAGTGTCAAGTCTTAAAACATCCTTGCACTCAACAGCCTGAACCTCCCTTACATCTGCTTGCCAAGAAAAAGGCAGAGAAGGCTTGTTGTCTTTAGGGGAATGGAAGGCTACTACTCTGTATTTTCCCTTATTTTACTACTGATTGTACAGTCAAGTAAAAATGAAAAGCACTATACTCTTTTCCCCACCAGGTTATCATCCGGGGATGCATGTTAATAGTTTTGAAAAGTCCTGCAGTAAATAAGCCCACTTGCCTTTGTCAATATACGGTTTCCCAAACTTTTATGATGATTTTTTTTAAACGAGAGCTATTCACATCCTTTACTTGAAAATGGGGACCTCTTTCCACTCAATTACACAGTGAATATAATTGACATCAAGGCAGAGCAAGCAATTTAGAAAGCCAAATCATTGCACCATTGTTAACACCTCTCATAATGTCTCAAAAAGAGAGGGAGACCCGTGTACCCCAGGCTCATTCAAAACCTAACAGTTCCATAAGCTCTTACTTATTCTCAGCTGAGATGGGTATTCCATGAAGCCTCTGGTAAAAACTACAGATAATGGATGCTAAAAGCTTAAGATTGCATCTCTTATCACATCGCACCAAAAATCAGTCCCCTGGGAACTAGCCACCCCTGATGGTGGGCATCTCCTATGGATGTTCTCTCTGCCGTGGAGCCCCTGTGGTTGGCATTCAATAACCAAGAACTGATGAATTTTATCTTTCTGAGAGCCCTCTCTCTCTCTTTCATCCCTCTTTCTCAACAGATACACACACTTAACACTCAAAAGGGGGACAGATTTGTGGGTTAAAAAAAAACTGGATTGAGAAGTATTATGACAGGAAACCCGTAATATATTCCTGTTATACATGTTCACAGATTTTTCTGTTATGAGACTCTCACCTCCTTAGGAATTTTATGTCACTTTAAATAAAAGTATCCCCAGATTATTTTATGACAGGTTTTTTTCTACATGAATGCATCCACTCAAATGTTTAATTAATTTGTTTACCAAAATACATTCTCTAACTTTCAGGTTTCCAGTTTAACAATCCCAAGAATCTCATAGTATTGATTTGCCTAATTAACCAGCCCAGATACTATATTTTTTTCTGAGAATACAGTGCAATTCCCACATAATGTAGCACTGACTGAGAAAAAGGTTTTGTTTGTTTTTTCTTTCTTCTTTTTGGTCCCTTTCTTAAAAGAATCAGAAAGATCAAGGAGAAAGAAAAAAGCTCTCATTTCAGAGATACACTGTGGTAGAATGGACAGAGATATGAAAAAATATGAAAGGGTGTCCGAAGAAGAAACCAGGTCTCTCTGTGCTGGGCCTGTACAACAATAACATCCCTTAATATTATGTAGAGGTCAAAGGCTTTCAAAACTCCCTCCCTTTCCTTTAGTCAGCATTAGATCCCCTTCAACTGTAGTATATTGATAATTAAAGCCATGTTTTACTAGGCGCAATGGAGCTTTATAGCAGGTTAAGGGAATTCGTAAAGCCATGTTGTCATGTGGTCTTTAAGACCTTCCAAAAGATGAAAATGAAGTCTTAGACAATTACAAATAATGAAATTCTCTAAATCAGGGTCCCAAAATCAGAACTGAGCATTAAAATATTCCAAGAATATCCTTTGCAAATCAAGATGATTGCTGGGTTCCTTGTTTTTTTCAAACATGTAGCCCTCATGGCTCAACAAGGCATGCCTCCCTTAATAGCTTCCGAAGGGAGGAAGTTGTTAAACCAGATGGTGTGAGAGAGATCACGCATACGGAACCCACCTCATGTCTCCTCCATGTGCCTGTAATATCCTGTATTGAGCTGTACTGTGGACCTTTATAATGTCTGCTATGAGCTCACCAACCTGAGGAGACCATGAGCTCACTGAGAACACAGACTATGGAACAGGCAACTTTGTATCCTGATACCAGGCAAAATGCCTGACATTCAATATTTGTTTTCTCAATTAACCAACTGTGAACTTTTACCTCCATCACCATTATCATTGCTACTCAGGCCAGAGAGGTGGGACTTTCTCTTTCCTTTTACCTTCCGGGACACTTTCTGGCTGTTCATTCAAACTGATTTAAGGTCATAGAGTGTGGGGAGACTTTGATACAATGAATATTTACTGAGACCCTACCTAGTAGCCAGTGCTTCCTATGTGTTATCCCACTTGATTCATCCTCAAAACCTTATTTAAACAATGTAAGGCCCATTTTATAGGTGACCAACCAAGTTCAGAGACACCTACATAGGTAACACTAGCAGAGCTAAGATCTGAGTCAAATCTGTTTATCTCTGAAGGCTGGGTTTGCCCCAATACTGTGCCGTATCCTTTTGAAATAAGTTCTCTCATTTTTTAGATAAGAAGAATTGAGCCTTAGAGATACTTAGGAGTTGTCTAAAGCCCGACGACTGAATAATGTTGTTCATTAGTAAGTATCCTGATTTCCAGACTAACAACTTAATGGGATTTCTGTTGGAAATAACAAGAATGATATTTCCCACTAACTCTACACGCTCTGCCTCAGAGCCTAGCATGGTGCCTGATAATCGGACCTGAAGACTGGAATTACAAGGCTGCGATCCGGTGTTTTTTTGTGGGAGAGGAGGCGATGGTGGTGGTAACGATGCTGGCGGCAGGGGGGCGAGGAGGTAGCCATTCTTCTTTGTTCCTGTCAATAGCCCCTTCTTTCCCAGGACTTAAAGATTTCCTCTGATCTTCCCCTGGGTTGACAAGAGTTCAAAACATGATTTTGATAACGGCGGTCATTTCCAAAATGTACTGCTTGAGATGTCTGACTACTGTGAGTGTATATATATGCTATATACGGAAAATTCTGAAACTAAGAAAGTGATTTGGGAGAAAATGGAGTGAGATTAGATTATATAAGGAAGGAAAAAGCATGGAAACAGTAGTGGAAATTACAGAATTCTCCAATAAAGTAAGTCAATATTTTAAAGTTAAAATTCAGCTAATGCCAATCATGTCTCGTTTCACATTTTGTAATGTTTCACTGAACAAAAATCAACAAATGAAAAGAAGTTTAGCTAAATCTATTCTTTGAAATGCTAATGATTTTGGTTCTCACAGTTCGAAAGGGGCACCTGTAATCAGCAGAGAAAATCTGTTCTGTTCCTGTATATATTAGGGGCTGCAGTTCCTTGTATCATACAAAGATAAGCAGAAATTATTCTTTTTAAATGGAGAGGTCTGTCGCTTCTCCCTGGCCTTTGTCCTCTGAGTGTAGATGAAGGGGAAGTGAAATGATGCTTGTGGGTTCGTTTTTGCTTTAAAATTTTTATAGCTCTAAATACAACATTTAAAAAATGTCAGGAGTGTAGCAACATAGAGGTTAAGATTGTAGCTTTAGAGACAGACTTCTTAGCTGATTGAATTTGAGAAATTATAACTCAGTTTAGAGGTTTAATAACTGCAATACCATTTAGGCAATTGGTCAAACTAGGAAATGTATTCTTAACATAGATGCCTAAAATTCACCGTCTTCGACATCCAATCTACCCCCAAATCCTAACAATTCTATATTTAAAGTACATCTGGACTCTAGTCTGTGCTGTCTGGTGGGGCTGCCACAGCAGAGTGCCATAGACTAGGTGACTTCATAAGAAAACTTTATTTTCTCACAATTCTGGGGGCTAGAAACCCAAGAAGGAGGTGTCAGCAGATCGGCTCCATTCTGTCTTTTTCCTGGGCTTGCGGATGGTCACCTCCTCTGTCTTCACATGGTTTTTCCTCCATGCCTGTTAAGTCTTATCCTCTCCCACTTATAGGGAATCAGCCACACTGGGTCAATCAGCCGCATCAATACCACTTCATTTTAACTTAACTCTTTCAGTCAGTCCTAACTCCAAATACAGTCACATTCTGAGGTCCTGGAGGTTAGGATTTCAACATATGAATTTGTGGTACACAGTTTATCCCATAAAACACCCATTTCTCTCCATCTGCACTGATGCCATCGCAGACCAAACTGCCACTGTCTCTCACCCATCCTGCAACACATTCCTAGCATGTCACCTTACGGCCTCTATAATGTATTGTCCACACAGTAGCCAGAGGGGTATTTTTAAAAATATCTGTATCAGATCATGTCAACTCTCATGGCTAGGGTTTCATCAGCACAGAGGAAGTTATTATTAAAAATCAAAATAAAATAGCAATGCTTATTCCAAAAACCTTAAAATGCTTATTAAGGATGCTTTGATATTTACTCTAAAATAATTTCAGAGGCAAAAAAAAATTCAAGATCCTGTATGAAGAAACAGGGGTTTTGAGAAATGAAGGCATCCACTTTTAGTGCCATTGAGCATTTATAAAAAGCACTTAATCGTGCAAGCAGCTCATAATCTCATTCCAAAAAATCTTTAGGAAATGATGTACCATAACTTCATGCATCTTCTTTTCAAATTTAACACCTTTCTGCTATCATTGCCAAGTGAGTAGCTTCCAGATGTCCGCTGCCGGTCTTCCTGTCTTTCCGGACCTCTAACACACCATTGTAGAGCTGCACCTGATCTAACAGCGAACCTGCCATCAACTTTGCCCCAAGGGTTTGTTCCCCACACAACCTCTCCACTTTTTGGAATCTACTACCTGGAATCGCTTTTTGATTCCTTCTTCCCAAGTTGCCCATGGCAACTAATTGCCAAATACTATCACACATTTATATTTACTGAGAGCTTCTCTCTAATGAGAAGACACATCACTGTCTTCCCATTCTGACTACAGACTTCCTACTGCAGTCTTATGTCTGGTTAACGCAGTCCACACCCAATCTCCTTCTGCTCCAGGTTTTTTGTGTCACAACCTGAGTGACAATTCTGCATACCAGCGTTTTCGCCTACAAACCCTTTGGCGAAATGAAATTGTAATAGAATGCATGAATAAATGATGCAGAAGACGCAGGGCAGGGCCACTCACACCTGCGGCTCTCATGGGCAGTTACTCCAGAGTGGTTTCACAGTTTACGTAGAAGATATTCTTTAAGAATAGAGGCAATGGCTCCTGGGAAGGAAAAAAAAAAAAAGAAAAGCGTGCACTTTCTTCAGCGGTCTTAAAGAGACAGGAGCCCAGTGGAGGAACCGGACTGCCCCGGCACACTCAGCCCAGCAGGCTGGGAGTCCTGGGGAGTTTCGGACCCCTTAGCTGGTGACTGGGAAAGCGTGGTCGCACATAGACTTCTCACTGAGATCAACAGCCTCCCATTTGTTCCCACCCCGGACAGAGCTATAAAGGACCCTGAGGAGCGGCGCAGCCACAGCTGCAGAATAGTGGGGCAACAGCGCCACCTACAGCATCCCCACAGAAT
The DNA here is from genome assembly GCA_032199065.1 of Smutsia gigantea. Lineage (NCBI taxonomy): Eukaryota > Metazoa > Chordata > Mammalia > Pholidota > Manidae > Smutsia > Smutsia gigantea. The sequence goes on from JAVSCE010019523.1 coordinate 694,757, forward strand.
CTACTCCAGGTGGGCGTTTTTTTGTTTTTTGTTGTGTTTTGTTTTTTATTTTTTCTTTTCTTTTCTTTCTTTCTTTCCTTTTTTCCTCTTTTTAAAGTCTTAAAGAGCCCAGCTGACATACATGGCAACTACCAGTGACCACTTCTATAGCCATGAAAAGACAGAGGAATATGGTCCAGACCAAGATCAACTAGACAACCCCAGAGAGGGAGCCTGAAGGGATGGAAATGCACAGTCTTCCTGAAAAAGAATTCAGAATAAAAGTCATAACCATGCTGACGGACCTACAGAGAAATGTGCAAGAGCTGAAGGAGGAAGTGAGGGAAGTGAGGAAAGACAATGTAGAAATCAGACAAGTGATCGATGGGCTTAACAGCAGACTGGATGAGATGCAAGAGACTGTTAATGGAATAGAAATCAGAGAACAGGAATACAGAGAAGCTGAGGCAGAGAGAGATAAAAGGATTTCTAGGAATGAAAGACTATTAAGAGAAATGTGTGACCAATCCAAACGGAACAATATTCGCATTATAAGAGTACCAGAGGAAGAAGAGAGAGAAAAAGGGATAGAAAGTGTCATTGAAGAAATAATTGCTGAAAACTTTCCCTGGCTGGGGAAGGAAATAGTCTTGCAGTCCACGGAAGCCCACAGATCTCCCAACACAAGGGACCCAAGGAAGACAACACCAAGACACATAATAATTAAAATGGCAAAGATCAAGGATAAAGACAGAGTATTAAAGGGAGCTAGGGAGAGAAAAAAGATCACCTACAAAGGAAAACCCATCAGACTATCATCAGACTTTTCAACAGAAACCTTACAGGCCAGAAGAGAATGGCATGATATATTTAACGTCATGAAACAGAAGGGCCTTGAACCAAGAATATTGTATCCAGCACGATTATCATTTAAATATGATGGAGGGATTAAACAATTTCCAGACAAACGAAAGTTGAGAGAGTTTGCCTCTCATAAACCACCACTACAGGATATCTTAAACGGACTGCTCTAGAGGGAAGCACCCCTAAGGCTAAAAAGATGTCACCAGAGAAAATAAAATCATAGCAAAGAAAGCAGACCATTCAAATACTAAGTAAAGGCAAAGAATAAAGCACCTAGTGTATAAAGAATGGAGGAGGAAGAATAAGAAGGGAGACAAATAAACATCAGATGGTGTTTACAATAACTTAACAAGAAAGTTAAGTTAGATTGTTAGATAGTAAAGAAGCAACCCTTCTACCTTGGTAACCATGAATCTAAAGCCAGCAATGACAATAAGTACATATCTATCAATAATCACCCTAAATGTAAATGGACTGAATGCACCAATCAAAAGACACAGAGTAACAGAATGGATAAAAAAGCAAGACCCATCTATATGCTGCTTACAAGAGACTCACCTCAAACCGAAAGATATACACAGACTAAAAGTGAAGGGATGGAAAAATATATTTCATGCAAACAACAAAGAGAAAAAAGCAGGTGTTGCAGTACTTGTATCAGACAAAATAGACTTGAAAACGAAGAATGTAACAAGAGATAAAGAAGGACATTACATAATGATAAAGGGGTCAGTCCAACAAGAGGATATAACCATTATAAATATATATGCACCCAACACAGGAGCGCCGGCATATGTGAAACAAATACTAACAGAATTAAAGGAGGAAATAGACAGCAATGCATTCATCGTAGGAGACTTCAACACACCACTCACTCCAAAGGACAGATCAACCAGACAGAAAATAAGTAAAGACACAGAGGCACTGAACAACACACTAGAACAGATGGACCTAACAGACATCTACAGAACTCTACACCCAATAGCAACAGGATACACATTCTTCTCAAGTGCACATGGAACATTTTCCAGAATAGACCACATACTAGGCCACAAAAAGAACCTCAGTACATTCAAAAATACTGAAATCCTACCAACCAACTTCTCAGATCACAAAGGTATAAAACTAGAAATAAATTTTAGAAAGAAATCAGAAAGGCTCACAAATACATGGAGACTTAACTATATTCTCCTAATTAATCAATGGGTTAATGACCAAATCAAAACAGAAATCAAAGAATATATGGAGACTAATGACAACAACAACACAAAGCCGCAACTTCTTTGGGATGCAGCAAAGGCAGTTCTAAGAGGAAAGTATATTGCAATCCAGGCCTATTTAAAGAAGGAAGAACATTCCCAAATGAATAGTCTAAAGACACAATTACTGAATTGGAAAAAGAAGAACAAATGAGGCCCAAAGTCACCAGAAGGAGGGACATAATAAAGATCAGAGAAGAAATAAATAAAATTGAGAAGAATAAAACAATAGAAAAAAATCAATGAAACCAAGAGCTGGTTCTTTGAAAAAATAAACAAAATAGATACACCCGTAGCCAGACTCATTAAGAGAAAAAGAAATCTACACACATAAACACAATCAGAAATGAGAAAGGAAAAATCACGACGGACCCTACAGAAATACAAAAAATTATAAGAGAATGTTATGAGAATCTATATGCTAACAAGCTGGAAAACCTAGAAGAAATGGACAACTTCTTAGAAAAATACAACCTTCCAAGACTGACCAAGCAAGAAACAGAAAAACTAAACAGACCCATCACCAGCAACGAAATTGAATCGGTAATCAAAAAACTACCCAAGAACAAAACCCCCGGACCTGATGGATTCACCTCTGAATTCTACCAGACATATAGAGAAGAAATAAAGCCCATTCTTCTTAAAGTTTACCAAAAAATAGAAGAGGAGGGAATACTTCCAAACTCATTCTATGAAGCCACCATCACTCTAATACCAAAAGCGAGCAAAGACCTCACCAAAAAAGAAAATTACAGACCAATATTCCTGATGAACGTAGATGCAAAAATACTCAACAAAATATTAGCAAACTGAATTCAAAAATACATCAAGAGGATCATACACCATGAACAAGTGGCATTCATTCCAGATATGCAAGGATAGTGCAACATTCGAAAATCCATCAACATCATCCACCACATCAATAAAAAGAAGAACAAAAACCACATGATCATCTCCATAGATGCTGAAAAAGCATTTGACAAAATTCAGCATCCATTCATGATTAAAACTCTCAACAAAATGGGTATAGACGGCAAATACCTCAACATCATAAAGGCCATATATGATAAACCCACAGCTAACATCATACTTAACGGCAAGAAGCTGAAAGCTTTTCATCTAAGATGGGGAACAAGACAGGAATGCCCACTCTCTCCGCTGTTATTCAGCATAGTACTGGAGGTCCTAGCGACGGCAGTCAGACAAAACAAAGACATACAAGGCATCCAGATTGGTAAAGAAGAAGTCAAATTGTCACTATTTGCAGAATGACATAATACTGTACATAAAAAACCCTAAAGACTCCACTCCAAAACTACTAGAACTAATATCTGAATTCAGCAAAGTTGCAGGATACAAAATTAACACACAGAAATCTTTTGCTTTCCTATACACTAACGATGAACTAACAGAAAGAGAAATCAGAAAAACAATTCCATTCACAATTGCATCAAAAAGAATAAAATACCTAGGAATAAACCTAACGAAGGAAGTGAAAGACCTGTACTCTGATAACTACAGGACACTCCTAAGAGAAATTAAAGAGGACACTAACAAATGGAAATGCATCCCATGCTCTTGGCTAGGAAGAATAAATATTGTCAAAATGGCTATACTACCTAAAGCAATCTATAGATTCAATGCAATCCCTATCAAACTACCAACAGCTTTCTTCAATGAACTCGAACAAATAATTCTAAAATTCATATGGAACCACATAAGACCGCAAATAGCCAGAGCAATCCTGAGAAGGAGGAATAAAACATGGAATTACGCTCCCTGACTTCAAGCTCTACTACAAAGCCACAGTAATCAAGACAATTTGGTATTGGCACAAAAACAGACCCACAGACCAGTGGAACAGAATAGAAAATCCAAACATTAACTCAAACATATACAGTCAATTAATATTTGATAAAGGAGCCTTGGATATACAATGGGGAGATGACAGCCTCTTCAGCAGCTGGTGTTGGAAAAACTGGACAGCTACAAGTAAGAGAATGAAACTGGACTACTGTCTTGCCCCATACACAAAGGTAAACTCAAGGTGGATCAAAGACCTGAATGTAAGTCATGAAACCATAAAACTCTTAGAAAAAAACATAGGCAAAAATCTCTTGGATATAAACATGAATGACTTCTTCATGAACATATCTCCCCAGGCAAGGGAAACAAAAGCAAAAATGAACAAGTGGGACTATATCAAGCTGAAAGCTTTTGTACAGCAAAGGACACCATCAGTAGAACAAAAAGAGATCCTACAGTATGGGAAAATATATTCATAAATGATGTATCTGATAAAGGGTTGACATCCAAAATATATAAAGAACTCACACACCTTAACAAACAAAAAACAAATAATCCAATTAAGAAATGGGAGAGGACATGAATAGACACTTCTTTAAAGAAGAAATTCAGATGGCCAACAGGCCTATGAAAAGATGCTCCACATTGCTAATCATCAGAGAAATGCAGGTTAAAACCACAATGAGATATCACCTCACACCAGTGAGGATGGCCAACATCCAAAACACAAACAACAACAAATGTTGGCGAGGATGTGGAGAAAAGGGAACCCTCCTACACTGCTGGTGGGACTGCAAATTAGTTCAACCATTGTGGAAAGCAGTATGGAGGTTCCTCAAAAAACTCAAAATAGAAATACCATTTGACCCAGGAATTCCACTCCTAGGAATTTACCCTAAGACTGCAGCAGCGCAGTTTGAAAAAGACAGATGCACCCCTATGTTTATCGCAGCACTATTTACAATAGCCCAGAAATGGAAGCAACCTATGTGTCCATCAGTAGATGAATGGATAACGAAGATGTGGTACATATACCCAGTGGAATATTATTCAGCCATAAGAAGAAAACAAATCCTACCATTTGCAACAACATGGATGGAGCTAGAGGGTATTATGCTCAGTGAAATAAGCCAAGTCGAAAAAGACAAGTATCAAATGATTTCACTCATATGTGGAGTATAAGAACAAAGAAAAAAACTGAAGGAACAAAACAGCAGCAGACTCACAGAACCCAAGAACGGACTAATAGTTACCAAAGGGAAAGGGACTGGCGAAGATGGGTGGGAAGGGAGGGATAAGAGGGTAAAAAGGGGCATTACGATTAGCAGATGTAATGTTGGGGGGGCACGGGGAGGGCTGTACAACTCAGAGAAAACAAGTAGTGATTCTATAGCATCTCACTATGCTGATGGACAGTGACTGTAATGGGGTTGGTGGGGGGCACCTGATGAATGGGTAGTTTAATAACCATAATTTTGCACATGTAATTGTAGATTAATGATACCAAAATAAATTATAAAAAAAATAAAAGAATAGAGGCAAGAGTTACAACTGATTGTTGGTCTTTAGTGTTTTGTGTTTATTTTGTTTTAAAATCTCCCGCAAAATGCAGCAGTGCCTTCCTCATAGTAGTAATGTTGAGGAGAAGGTATTACTCTCTTGGTAACCATAGCCTCGTGCTGCTCTGCGCTCACTACGTGGGATCCCATGCTGGCTCTTAGGTTTCATTAGCACATCACAGTAGACAGTGAAAAAGGACACAAAACCCTGTAGAGGCTATTTACAGTCACCTGGCATGAGGTCCACAGTGACTCACCAGGGAAAGAGATAAGAATTGATACGGAAGAGGGAAAACCAGGGTGCATTGAGGAAGATACAGAATATTTCTCGACTGAGATTGAGACAATTTTCAGAACGCGCGAAACAGAGAAGGAAAGAATCTTTATCTTTTGATGAAATGAGTATGAAATAATAGAGACAGAGTAAGGGGGGTTGTGGAGGTGAGAGATTCAAGACGTTTACCTGTATGCTATGAATGTAGCTGCTGTACTTTTTAAAGAGAAATCAATACAAATATAAAATCACTTTCAATTATTTTTTGATGCTGGATTGGTATTTCTCTGCATGTGACACTGGGATAAGCTTGGGCATCAAAGAGTGCTGGTGGCATTTTAAGTTTCACAATGATGACAATGTTCTAAAGCTGTTGCTTGATTGCTGCAGCATTTGTTAATGTTCAAAGCACAATTCCTGGCCTTTGCTGCTTTTATGGAATTTCAATGCATTCCATTTTCAGTTTTATTACCTAAAAATGTCATCTATGGTCTCAAAATGTCTAATTATAATATTGTATGCATGAATTGCTTTTTGTAGGTTACAAAAACAGTGTGCATTCATAACATCATTTGTCCTTAAAGTGATTAGGTAAAATATGTAGAATAGACACCATCTCCATTTTATAAATTAGAAAACATAAACTCATAAAGGCAAACAACCATCCTTAAATTTGTGAATATATGTAGGCAGAACTGGCAGAGTGAAAACTAAAACTGTATCTTCAGATTCCTAGTTCTGAATTCCTTAAAGGATGGACAGGTTCTGTGATTTCTGTGCAGAGAGAACTGCAGAGGGTTTGTTTTCTTTATCTTTTTTTAAATTTCTGATTTGATGGAGGGATCAGTAGACTATGTCCTAACCAAATGCGAGCCTTGAAAGATAATTCCTGACGGCTACCCCCTGATGCCCGCTATCCTTCTGAAGGGAAGCTGTTCTTTTGTGTGTTTTGCTTAGCTGAGTCACAGCTTGGCCACTGTGGCCGTGGACAAGTGCCACACGGGGTGTGTGCAGGAATGGGATGTGATATCACAGGATGTGACATAGAGTACAAAAACTTGGATCACCCCACCTAATCCGCCCGACTCCCCTAGGCTTTCATTTTAATCTCAAGAGCAAACTTCATTTAAAACATCTTCTCCTTTCTCTGCATGCTTTTCTCCTTAAGCCAGTTAAATTGTGGCTCATTTGAAACACCCCAAATTTCATATACACAGAAAAGTTGTCAAAGGTATCAACTCAATATTACTGAAGATGTCAATTCAATACTGTAAGACAAAACAAATAGCAATATAATTTAACTAGCTAGCAGGGGCCTAAAGTTCAGAGCAATATGGAAAATAAAGAGGCAGCTTGAGGTCTGGCATTTTAAAGTTACATTTACCTCAAGCCTTCCATATTCGTTCTATCCTTACCTTGGAAAAAAATCTTTTTTTTTTTTTTTTAGTTTTTTGGTTTTATTTATTTTTTTCACAGCATTATGAGTCATGATAAATTTCTCTGCAGTTTCATTTACTGGTGGAATGCACAGAGGGACACCTTTTATATATGGCAGACCTCCCAGTTAAATTCAATCATTTGACTAAAGATAATCTTATGATAATAAACATAAAGTAGCAGATATTATAAATTATTGGGGGAAATCAGTTTAAAAGATTAAAGCAACAGTTTTTATATTTTCTGATTCTGTGAAGTTTTAGAATGCTTACTGAACACCTACTGTGTTCAAACTCTGATTAAAGGAGTCAAGTGGTGAAAGGAGTGGTGAGAGAAAACCTCTCTTATGCCACTGAAGGTTAGAATCAAAAACGGAGGATAAGAAAAAACATATACTACGTGGCAGAAGAAAATGCAATCCAGCAACAGCTGCCAAGCGACCCTTTAAAAGAAGCAGAGACCACATTCTGGAATAGGGCGGAGGCCAGTGGCCAAGAACAGTTTAATCAGGATTGGGATGTTTGGACTGGGACAGGGAGAAAGAATATGATTTCAACAGAGAGGGTGGCATGTATGTTTTCAAAGTGGGATAAGACCAGAAGGGCACAGTCACACCTAGATTGGTAGTGCAGCTCCCTGTTTGTTCAGTTTCAGGCAAGGTTAGGTGAGCAAGCCTCCAGGAAGTGAGGGATGGAGGCCACAAAAGCCTTATGAAGGATTTAAATGTAATGTCCTAGGCAGCGAGAAGCCATGATCAAAGCTCTGCTTTTGAAAAACCAGTCTCAAGTGTAATGAAAAGGAGTTGGATGAGAGGAGTGTAGAAAGCTAATGACTGTTCAGCTGAAGGCAATAAGGGTCCGAGGTAAGAAGGTGAACACTGGGAGGTCAGGGAGGTGACGAAGGAGAGAAATGCTGCAGAGGCAAAATGCACAGGACTTTTAATTAAAATATAACAAACATGCTAAGAAGTACACAGATCTTGGTTTTACTCTCCAGTGTACATAAACTCACTTAATTTTCACACACCAGCACCTTATCATGGAAGAGAGTATTTCTAGTCCCCCCAGAAGATTTCTCTTTCTATTCCCACCTCTATCCATTACACTCACCTTTACTGGCAAAGCTTATTTTCAATTGCTTTCGCATTTTACGTAAATAGAATTATCCATCATGTTCTTCTATGTTTGGCTTCTTTCCCTTGGCATCATGCTTGTGAGAGCTATCCCCGTTTCTGGCCTGTTCTCATTGCTGTATGATGCTAGATTATACAGATGAGTCACACTTTGTTTCCCCACTCCGCTGTGGGCAGGCATTCAGGCAGCTGCTGCAGGGTAGTGGCTCTGCTGCCGTAACCCCTGTGTGCATGTCTCCTGGAGAACCTATGTAAAACTGCTGCTCGATAGACACCTAGGAACGGAATTCCTGGGTCATACTTGTATTTTCTGAAGTAGCTGAACGAAATCCATGCTCACTCAGCAGTGTATTGAGAGTCCAGTGGCTCCATATCCTTAGCACTACTTGGCATTTTTTGGCAATGCCTTTAACGTTATAGTCATTCCAATGGGCATCTCATAGTTGGTCTTGGTGGGATTTTGTTTGCATTTCCTTGAAATAATTAGTGAAGTTACCATCTTTCTTTTTTGCATTTGGTTGTCCTCTTTTGTGAAGGGGTAAGAATTTCTTAAATATTCTGAATATAATTTGTCAGATAGATGTGTGGCAAATAATTTCTCCCACTCTCTAGACTGCCTTTTGAGTCTCTTAAATTTGTCTTTTGCTGAAGTTCTTCATTTTAATGTGGTTTAATGTATCAACTGAATCTCCCATAATCAGTGCAAAAAAACATGATTAGATGCCACAAAGTTTGTAGCACTACCTTAACCATGAATGTGCTACCTAGATAACTAGGATCTCCTCATTTTTGGGGGGGATAATTCTAACCTCTCCTTTTGTGCAACACATATTTACAGGATTTTGTAAGAAAGGGAGGAGACAGGAATGATCACTCCCAGTTGTCTACTCAAGTTGACACTTCTTTCCCCTTTATGCAAACTGAATTTAGACATAAATGTCCTGTTCCATTCCTGCCCCCCAGTGGAACACCTGATGTAGTTACGGATTGGTGTCAGCTAGGACTTTAAGGACACATTTTCTTGCCAGAGTTTTTGAGAGGGACTTCATGAGTGTCTGACCACTGGCAGAGAATTCGTCTACAGGAGAACTTGTGGAGATTCCAGCTTGTGGTAACTCTGATGGGAAACAACTCAAGTATAAATCATAGCACTGATGATGAAAATGACTCTAATTAACATTTCTATTTATGCTTAATTTTTCAGAACGTGAGACGGGGAACCTAAAGATGAAAATGTGGGTGCTTGCTGGAAAAAAAATCAGTTTTCAGGCAATTTTGGAAAGAATCTACAAAAATAAGAATATATTATTAAATTCTGGTAGAAGTAGGTCACCTTTAATGCATAAAGGAATAAAATATAAAGATAGATGGGTCAAGAAGAAGAATAAAAAGGTGTAGGTGGTCCAGGGGGATGACTGAGGCAGCCTGTAATAGTGAGAGAAGAGCCCTGGACTGGGTCCAGCAGAACTGAGTACTCGCTGCTGCTCTGTGGCTGCCCAGCTCTTTGATTTTAGGCAAAGTGGTCAATTCTCATGGATTTAATATCTCTCTTTGTTGCATGGGGGTCATAGCAACGGTATGTCTCCCAGCTCTTGGCTTCTATGAACCCAGAGGGTGAAATAACAGGTGAAAAAAGTAGCAAACTCTGAACAAGGGCCAGGTGTTACAATGAATGGGGAAATTTCTTACCTGAAGTGGAGACCAGGGGCAGACTTCACAGCTGTTGCCACAAGTGTGGAGAGTCAGAGGGCCGGCCTGGGGCAGGGCTGGCGTTGCAGGCCTGAGGAGCAACACATCCCGCTGCAGCTGAGGGGTGCCCGGCCCGGCCCGCGGGCAGTGGCCAGGGAAGGATGTTGCCACACCCTGTAACAAGGAGTTGTTCTTGAAAGCAGACCACTGCCAAAGGGCAATTTTACTTATTTTGGCCTCCGAAAGGACCGAAGAATTCCTGCATCTTCCTAGACGAGCTTTCTGCAACTGGCCTGGCTACTCCTTTAAGCAACAGTGGCCATGGACTAGGGCATCTTCACCCTTTAAGGAGCCAAAGATGAACATGACTTGATGAGTTGTTAGGTGCTTATGTTTACACACGTACACTTAAGCATCTGAGATTCTGAGCTCAAGATGTAGTTTCTGAATGCTAGAAAAGGGATAAAATGAACAATTTCAAGGCAATTTTCTGTTTTCCTTCACATTTCCCTAAGGTCTCCTTTTCTCCCCAACACCTTTTTAAAAGATGCTTTTTATTTACATATTTATTCATTGAACAGGTAATAATTCACGTGATCAATTATGAAAATGATAAAAATATATACTTAAAAGTTTGCACCCATTCACCTTTTTTCCTGCCTCCTGTAGACAACCGGGAAGGCAGTAATGGCTTCTGTATCTATTCAGTGTCTCTTTACCTACATCTGCCTTGCCTGAGAGTTTCAGCCCTGGGCACGTTCACTATGGATTTGGTGAGACCAGATAATGGAAACAGAGTATTCCTGGGGTAAAAGGGCTTACACCAGCTTTACATTCATGGCGGCCGATGGAGCACCACGATCAGTCAGGTCTGCATCCGGCAGTCCGCAGGCCCGTGGTCCACCCCCATCTCTGCCTCCGCCCAGAGCACTGCGTGGGGCTCTTTATACAGGGACTCAGTCAATAATAGCTCATTGCCTATGGGTGTGGAAGCGTGAGCCCAACTGCAGGCTACTTACACCATCAAGTAGTTTATAGAGTCAGGTGGGATCCTGGCCGTAGGAACTTCCATTTTCCCCACAACATCCAATAGCTGTATGTGTGTATGTATGTGTCTTCTTAGTCTCCACCTACATACAAAACATGTTGCATGCTAAACCACACCTGGGCCACTTGTCTGCAAACTGTTCTATCCAGACTGCCGCTTAGGCACTTTGTAATGTTACAGCCACATGATCCCATTCAGAGGAAGCAGAGAAAGCCAAGCCTGATTAATTGAAAAGGGCATTGCCCTCTGAGGAGGAAATTAAATCCTATGTAGCAATTTTAATTCTAAAGTAAATCCTGGTTCTGTGGCACAGCCACTGCCCCTAAGCGATAGTCTCATTTCACTGTCTTAGCACATTCTGCTGGCATCTGATGTCCTTAAATATTCCAAAGGAGTCATCACATAAAAACACTTAAAAAAACGTGTTGAATGCAATTAAATTTAAGGAGAAATGTAGCTACTTTGCTATTGTCTTTTACTTAAACTTTTTAAATGAGAGGATAAGGAAAGCTTAGATCTTAAAACTAAGTAATAAGCAGTTAGGGAGAAGATGGAAGGGGTAAACATGAATTTTTTCCATCCATTTCCATCATTCCATGAGAATTATAGCTCCGGCTCTACCGCAGCAGTGACTCCAGGCCTTGGGGATTGAGCAGAAAGGAAAACCAAGTTCGTGCCAGCTAGCTGCCTATATTCTAGTCCCTGGCACATTCTGTCACCCCAAACACAGGCACAATTATCTCTCAACGAGATTATTGCTATGCCTGCTATCTCATCTCCTTGCTTCTATTCCTCTACCCTTTGGCCTATACTCAAAATAGCCACCAGATTTGTTCTGTTAAAAACACAGGTCAGATCGGGGCAGCTATGCTCAGAAATTTCCTCTAATACTTTCTCATCCCTTTCGAGTAAAAGCCAAAGTTCTTACACCACAAAGCCTAAATGATCTGGCTCCTTTACTTCTCAGCAAAACCACATAAAAATAAATTAAAATATCAGGTGAGGTAATAAAGACCACACAAAATTAAACAGAACAACATTTGGCAGCATGTATCTTTCCCCTGAGCAATATTAAATGCTTAGTATATACACAGATTACTCTTGCTACTCTTTTAAACTTCGGATAGGAGAATAGTCACAATTAAACAGTAAGCATAGGCATTGGCTTAAATCACCCCAGATTTCCTTTAAAACAGACATATTTTTAAGGGGAGTGAGTAGGAATACAGGCTTTCATTATTTTTGCCATACACTCATCCTATCTAGCCATTAGCCAATAGGAGAGCGATCCAGAAACCGCAGCAGAAAAAAAAATTAAGTAGATATAGACAAGGCTGAACTAAGATGTATGAGTCTTTCCTTTGTCTCAGAGACAGCCTCAGGGGTGAAATAATTCAATGCCTTAAAAATTATATCTATATATCATTTATAGAATATATCTATATATGTATAACAATCTTATAAAATACTGTTTTGTTCCATTAATCAATGAAAAGATTCCAACTACACCTTTCGCATTATACCGAAAAGAGGGTTAAGAAAGGGTTGACTTCATTTATTTCCAAATACTTTGTCAGATATTAAATGCCAGAGATAATCTCCAGCCAACTGATGAGCAAACTTTCAGATTCGAATGATGTAGTTCCTTCTATGTAAGTTTTGACAAAACAGATATACTGCTAACATTTCCAAATGCTATGCTAACAAACCACTTTCAGCTCCTTGAGGGAAAGTAGCTCATACTATTTACAACTGTACTCCAAACTCTAAACACTTGCTTTACTTACACTGAAAAATATCTGCTGAATGTATGAATCAAGAAATGGAACGACTGTAAGTCTTTCTTGTATATTTATTAGAAAGAAAATGAAGAATCAGGACCATCTAGGATATTTTCCTATGTTTAGAACAGGAACCTCTCTTTCTTGGGAACTCCCTTCTGTTATATGGGCTATATCTGTGCTTTAGATCAATAAAGCAGCATGGGGAGCAGAAAGAGCAGAATAGCATTGAGCTCATCTGCTCGTATCATGTTCACTAGCTGAGCGGCCTATGTAAATGGCTTTGGTGCTTCTTTGCCATCTACAGTCAGGCTAATACTTGATGCCTCACAGAAACCTGGGGTAGATTCAAGGAGATAACAGACCTCAGGGCCTTTGCACTTGCCATCCTCTCTTCCTGGATTACTCTTCTCCCAGCACTTCCATTAGCTGGTTCCTTCTTCATATTCAGGATGCAACAGAACTCTTTGCTTCTCAGAAATGCCCTAATCTATTTCAAGAGTCCCTCTTTTCACCTCTCTGTCACATCACACTCTAAATATAGTATTAAAAATAGTATGTCGCATAGCACATACTATTATCTGAAATCATCTTACTCTTTGATTATGATCTGCCTCCTTCATTAAAATGTGACCTCCTTGAAACCAGGGACCTTGTCTGCCTAGTTCACTGCTGTCCCCCTGCCCTTAAAAGTAAATGCATTGAATGAATGAATGGCAATTTCCAACCCACAGACGTAATTCAAGAAATGTTAGTTTTTTCCCTTTTCTTGAGGGCAGGGTCAATGTTTGACATGGTTCAGAGCACACAGCGTATGATCAGTAAATAATTTGGGACAATACAGGTTTTGTACTCTAAGAACCTACAGACACATTCTTAAAAATGTGGCCCTTGTTATCTTGTATTAACTTTGATTATGTGTGGTTATTTTAGCTCACACAAAAAATGTTCTCTTCTGAACGTGAACCCATCTGGCATTCCCAACATCATCTCTATGTACAGTTGGATAATAATGTCTGTGGAGTCTATAGACATGGAAGTCATATCTTCAAGCAAAAATTCACTTCAGAATGATCAGAGCTTGTTTCTCTATCGTTGTTATGATGTCTTGAGAGCAATGACTAGTTTCTAAAGGGCTTTTCTTCCCCTTATGCTAAGGGCAGTGGTCCAAAAGAAAAAAAAAAGGAATTACTTTTGGACTTGATGACATAGCTCAAGAGGTAAGAGAGATGGAGTCCTCAACCTGCATAGCCTCTTGCCAGCCTCTTCACTGAGAATTGAGTTTTCATAATGAGGAGCCTGGGATGTTCTGTGCTGCTCAGATAAAATGGAGAATCTGCATATACACTGACAAAAAAAAGTCAAAGGTGAAAAGAGTTGATAGGATAATAAACTCCCTTGTTTACAGTAACTTAGCTTGCTCCCTAACACCACTTCACAAAAGGGGCAGATTCCTATTGCTCTATAATTCAAAGAATTTGTCCTACAATACAGAGCTTTAATTTATAAATTATGGTAAGTTATTGCAATGCTTCTGAATGTTTTATTTATAGCCAGTAGTACAAAGTGCCTGTGCTATTTCTTCATAAAATTACAGTAAAATAGATATTCTTTATACAATTGATAACTAAGGCCCACATAAAGAACAAGAAATAATGCAAAGCTCAAACAGGGCAAATTTTGATTATGAAGGTGGAAGGAAACCACTGGAAGATTTTTTGACAGATCTTTGCTTTCCATGATCATTTACCCTTCAGTCAAAAATTATATTTAGTCCTTCAACTCCCCAGCTATCTAGATAAGCCTGAGGTTGTTTTCCAATCCTGAGTCCTAAATTATATATTGCCAAAAAAAAAAACCAAACCTATACATGTATTCAAATTCAGTCTTTTCAAAGAGGAATCATAGTTGGTTATATAGAATTATTTCAGAATATAAATTGCCATTTCCCAGGAGGGGTCTGTGTACAGATTTGGGGAAACATTCAACCACCATTTGCCTAAAATATCCAAACCACCGTGGATTACCAGGGCGTCACCAGGGAGCAGCCCTCCTCATACAGAATCCTGACTCTGCCACCTACTAGCTGGGCAACTTTGGAAAAGTTACTTAATCTTGTTGTTCTTCAGTTTCATCTGAAAAATGCACATAATATGAAATTATATCTCTTTCATATGATTGTCTCCAGTAGTTCCTGTGAGGATTAAATTAGCTAATCACAGAGACCTCATAGAACAGTATCTGGCATGCAGTCAAATTCAATAATTTGTATTTAATGATGATAATAAGCTTTGCCGGCTCTGCAGCCAGAGGTAATGGATGGAAGAGACCTCAGGCCGACTGCTTCCTTCCTCTGCGATACAACAGGAACACAGGGTGCCTGCTGGTCCTCCTTCCCGCCTGAGTGGAGAGATCTGGGTGCAGAAGGAGATCATAAGTGAACAGGCAAAGAGAAACAGGGACAAGAGACAGATGGGGGTGAAACTCTGAGCTTCTAGGGAGGGCTCAGATTCTTGAAGCACTTTAATCTCCCAATAAATTCCTTTTTGTTTTATGTTGGTTTTGCTTACATTTGGGTTGTTTTTCTGTTACTTAACAACTAATAGGCCCTCATAGGATCATCACACAGTTATTTAAGGCTTGCCGGGCTCTCTGCCTTCAGTCTAGCTCCAGAGTACATTTCTACCAGGTCTTTTCCTGCAGATCCTTTGACGTTAGCTTCAGGGACAGAATTGAATGAGCTCAGGAAAGTGAAGTAGGAAGAGAACAAACCACAGGAAAACAAATAGGTAGTCTATGGCTCTATGATAAAAACAGCTCTTTTTTTTTTTAAATGTGTGTGGCTTCAGAATTCTGAAAATAATTCCAAGGAAGGGAACTGCAGAATATTTAAAACACAGATTAATCACTTCAATAAACGTAGATTCACAGGGGACTGTGGATATTTACTTAGTAACATAAAACATCAGCTATTTACTAAGAAGGCAGTATAATAAATCATTTAAAATATCCCAAGAGAAAAATCTGGGCTTCTGGTAACAGTTGCAATTTACTCTTTTAGAACAAAATTCAAGACTTATTGCTGACATTATTTTTTAATACACTGGAGAAATTCAGACTCACATAATTCAATGTTATACAGCACCATCCAAGCTAAATGTCTAAAAATGTCTAATGAGTTCTCAATTCATGAACCACAACATAGTATATAAACTGATAATGAAAAGTTTATAATAAGTAAGTTCACATATTGTAAGTATGAAGTATTTAACACCACGTAGGTGAGCAAAATTGCCAGATTTGGGAGCATAGGAGAGCAGAAACATTTGCTGCTTAACCCCCAACAACTTGGTGTTTAATATCAGGTGTAATTAACAAATTACTGTTTTTAAAAAGACAGCCACATAGAAGCATATAAATCAGTTTCCCAAAAATCCATCTGTGATTGATTTTAAAAGTAATATTCTTCCCTTCCCTTCGTCTAAGCTCTTTGGTAGTACCCTTTGATAGAAATTCTGGCTTAGCTCTGTGATCTGCTGTCTGGTAGAACAGTAGCAAACATAAAACAAGCAAGGACTTTAAAATTGCTTGTGCAGTGTGGCTTGCCCTTTCCTGCTGCTCTTGGGAGCCCTGACAGTGCTGTGAAGGAGTCCGGGCTAGCCTGCTACAGTCTTATGGCCCAGTCATCCTGACCAACCAAGTCAACAGCTAGTTACCTTCCTTGACAAAATGGTTTAACTGAACTTGTGAGTCTAGCTGAGACCAGCAGAACATCACCCAGCTGACCTCCATCCACATTGCTAACACGAGAATCATAAGCAAAATAAATAGTTGTTGTTTGAACTATTATGAATTTATTGACACTCACTTTATGTTGTGATCTACAAGAGTAGGGGGCAAAAGGTACTGATTATGAATGTAAAATCTACAGAATTGCTCAGTAAGGATTATAATATCCTGTTACATCAAATCATGTCTGGGTTGTCATTGCAACTTAAATCATCTTTTCCAGAAAGCACAGAACTTTCTCATTAAATATAAGGAGTCTGTTTTAATTGGCAAGGTACATAATATAAATGAAAAATTGCATACCTAAATATGAGTGAGTTGACTCACATATACAGATATATATATTTTTAGTCAAAAGACTACTATGGGCAGATGGCATCCAACAACAGCCCTACTTATTTCTGTGGCTAAAAGCCACTTCTCCCATAACATCAGTAAAAATAACACAAAAAGTCACATTTACATTTAAGCAGTATAATAAATATCATTATGCAAACAAATGAGAATAAGATTAATGCTCCCTTTTTACCATTATTTTACATGCCCGGATTTGGAAAGAGAAAAATGTAGGTATGACAGTCTACTATTTAACAAATATCAATTTTAACATCAAATATGTCATATTCAGACTAAGCCCCAGTGGCTCAAAGCTCCACACATTTTCAGAGGGCAGCTGTGGAATTGGCTATTTGAAGAACTTAATAATGTAACTGCAACACAGAGGATATTGTTTTACAATGGGGTAAATAGTGAAGGAGAAATGAGCAGTTCATACACCTGCTGATGCTGAAAAGATCAATTCCTTTTTATCATAGCCTCAGGTCCCTTTCTGTAAACCAGTGTCTTGATTTGCCTATATATATTCACATGCAAGAATATTTTAAGTAGTATCAGACATTCACCAGTGATATGTGTCAAATGTTTCCTACCACTGTGAATCATCAAACTGATACTATAATTCTAAATATCTAAAATACAGAGTATTTTCTTTTTTTATAGCTACTGTACACACATACACAAATACACATATTTCTAAATGAATGTGTATCGAGAACATTATGTATTTCTAAATAAGTGTTAAATATGGTCCTAAGCAATACATATAAAGACATAGATTTCTAAATGAATAGTTCAAACATTTATATAAAAGGAATACTCTAAGCACTAGTAATAAATATTGCTATAAACCGACTTTCTGTTCAAAGAAATTATATGTTATTTTCATATTAAACTAGGGATGCATACTACTAGAAAAATATACTGGCCTCTGAGCATTAAGGTAGTTGAATTTTAGATAAAAGAACAGGAAATGAAAACTCCATAGAAAGCTGCTAGATTTAAATTGGACTAGAGTTCTATATTTTAAAAATGCAAAGTTGTCCTAGTCTGATATCCTTAGGCATCTAGTTATTCATATTTATTCATTCAAGCAGTCAAAAACAATTTATTGCATTTTTGTTGTTTATGTGCTTGACACTTGTGAACACAACAGACATAGTCCTTGACTACAAGAAGCTTCGGTTCCATGAAGAATAAAGACAAGGAAGCTGACCATTCCATGGTGTGGAAATGGCTGTGAGTGCAGAAAAGTACAGGTATGAGGACAGCAGTGTCTCGGAAGGCTTCCTGAACATATCCCCTTATATATATCTTCACATCTGATGTTAAATTATACACCCTTTTACGGCAAATGAAGAGTTTTGGGTACTTAGCAAATAACTACTGGTTGATCCAGGAATTATATTTTTATGGGGGCTTAAAGAAGAAAATTTTGAAAATAAAACCACACATACTTACCTAAATTTGTTATGCTAATAACATCCGTGGATGTTCTTATGAGAACAGCTCCAAGAGGGTTATTTCTGAATGAGGCTGATGCAACATGTGATTTTTGCTCTTCATCTAACCAACCATGTTGTGTTGGCCATAACGGATTGGACCAGCAATTGGTATCCGAGTCAAAGGAGAATATTTAAGGGTTATATTGAGTGAGTTCTAGTAGGGCTCAGAGCAAAAGCCTGCCTATTGTGTGCGTCGTAAATGGGAGTGGAAGCAGACCGATCAATCAGAACCTGTGTGGGTTTTCGTGTAGGGAAGGAGAGAGCAGACCAAAGAGAAGGTGGATATTTTGAACTGAGGTTTTCTCTCCGGTGGTACTGAGTTGTCTCACGTTTCCCAGAGGCTTGCTATTTACATTCCAGTCCTATAAGCACGGGGACTCACGTGTCAGATGTAGCTGGGGAGACAATATCCTCTCTTAACTCCTATTTCTTTCCTATTCTTAGTGCCTCCCCATATCACTTCCTTACATCATTAAAAAGCCCAACTAACCTTAACTTTATGTAATGTAACATCTGTAACACTTTTTAGAACATTAAGTTGGATGCTGTTTTTAGAAGATAAAAACCTCATTAACTGTAATAATTAGCAGGTATACAAAAAAATTCACAAAAGTTACCAAAATCCATGTCTTTTCAAGTTGAAAAAATAAATTTCATTTTAAATAATGTAAAAAACCATTTCACAACACTCCTGCAGTTATCTAATACTATTTCACATTATACAAAAATTATGATCAAAGTTAATTAAACTATTTGGAGCACACCCCGAGTCACGTTTAAAAAGCAATGCATATCCCTTACATGGCATTTGACTATGGCTGTCAGGTCATTTCCATTCTTTTTTTACTGGATCTCAGGCAGGTTTGCTTACCTAGGACCACACAGCATGTTAATGGCAGAGCCAGGACTTGAATCCTGGTCCACTGATACCACCTGAATGTTGTACATTTTACAGTTGCTTTGCTAATTTATACAAAAGACAGTCTATCTGAATTTAGTATACAAGCAATGGAAAGTTGCTTTACTTTCATCTTATTTAATCCCTTTTGGTCCCTTATTGTTTAGAGGAAAAGTTATTTCAGTAATTACTAAATAAGAGTTATAAACTATAATTTTTAAGTCTAATTTTGATCATGGATCATTTACCCTTATCAAATATTAAGCTCAAATTACCAAACCATTAAGAAATAGGAAGCATAAATTTGATCAGAATTTTCTTCTTAGACACTTGCCAATTATTTCTCATAATGAGCTACTTTTCTTCCATAAACTATGACTATTTCCATGTGGTAAGAATTTGCTCCTGATAGAGGAAAACTGGATTAGGAAGAAAGTAAAATTACACAGATCCCTTACATTTTAAATGATGATAAACATTTAAGTGGGGATTTACTAAGAAAATAAAGAGTACATCTAGAGATTCATAGATAACATGCTATGATCTTCCAAAGTGAATTATCTTTCTTTTGAGACAGAAAATATTACTGGATGATCAATTGCCCACAGAATTTTTCATATATGTATATACATACTTTTCATATATATATATATATATTTACATACATATATACACACACACACCTATATAAATATAGTAACATAAGGATAGATCTATAATATCAAACATAAAATGCAGAAAGACCAACAGTCTATTAAATCTTCAGTGATACAGAATTCAAACACAGCAAAAGCTACATGGTAAGTCACAAAATATAGAACTGAAAACCATTTGGAGACTTGCAGAAACTTCCAAATTGCCTTTATTTCAGCTAAAATGAGTGACTATTTAAAAAGTTCACTTTCTATGACACTCAAATAGCATTACAAGTACAATCACTTGGCTTTCTTTGCTTATCAAGTAACCTGCTCTGTAGCACGGCTGCCAGAGAATGGCCGATAGAAGGGAAAGAAGAATGTCCCACCGAGAGAAGCTTTTGGGAACCACTCTGTCATTATATACACATTACAAATTCTAGGTTTGACTTGTATTCCAAATGAAAAAAAAAAGGTAGAAATATAAAGGTTTCCACATATTCTTAAAAAGGGGGAATGGGATGCAGTTGTAATGATCTGATTCAAGTTCCTACTGGTCATGTATTTAAAAAAATTAAGCAAATATATTTGCTTAAAGCTAAACATGTTCAAAGAATTGCAAAAAAACAATGACAAAAACCATTCACATTTATGACATTATGAATAAACTGGTACGTTCCTAGGAGACCAACAACTAGAAAAAATGTCCAAGATTGCCATCTTGAGTGAAATTTAGGAAAATACATTTTGAAAAAAGATTAGCAAAAAGGTATTCAAAGTTGCCCAGCACAGTTATATCCACTAAAGAATTAACATCACTCTGAATTTTTATTGTGCAAGCAGAGAGATCAGCATTTGGAGCATTTCCAAAGGAACAAACGAAGTATTTTAGTGGAGAAATCGATTCTGAGAGTTGATGCATGGAGAAACGTTTTCTCTCCAGGCTGCCACGCTGTCGGTCCTTCTCTGTCTGCAGTGTTCCTACTTCCCTCCCCTTCTTTTCCTTGCCGTGTTCCTAAAGTTCCCTTGCTCATCACCTGCAGAAGGACTTTCACAAATGTAGGCAGGCAGCAAGGTGGAGCTGAGGGTGGTGGTGTTTGGAAAGCTGAAGGGAACACCACAGATATTCTCATATGCTACTAAATAAAACATTAATGCCTGATTCGCCTCGGTGTATTATTTTTCCATGCTGTTCAAAAAGGGACAAAATCCTATGACTAAGGCATGGATTTCTAGGTGGGGTTAAATAAAAATTCCCATCTTAGATGAGGAAGGTCTCTCCTTCATGTGCCTCTGCCTAGCCCAGGGCCTCCATACACCTGTGCAACTTGGCAGTATGTTGGTCTTCCAGCCACAGACCAAAGATGCAGAGGCAGAGGCATCATTAGGGCTAATGTTCCAAGTCAGGCCAGGTTTCTTGATCTAAATTTGGTTCTTTTACCATATTTTTAGGGACTGACAGATGGTAAAAGAAACTATGAAAATTACATTCAATGGGACTTCATGAGGAAGACTGATAGGGTATCTGCTACGTGTTTTCTCCTGAGGGGACTTCACCACTCCTCCTGGGCTCAAGACCTTTTGGACTAAATGTTTTAGAGTGGCCCCCCGACCTTCATGTAACTTCCTAAGAGTGCCCTCCTCCCTGGCCCTGTACCCCCTACAGCAGGACTGGAGGTGGGGGGCTGCGCACAGAGCATTCCCTTCACCTTGTTTTAATGGAAATATGACGATCCTCTCCCAAACAAGAGCTGTTTTTCTCCAACCCCATTCATCATGGGATCTGTTTGTGGGCTGTGGGTTCTCCTTGTTTCTCACTGTATGTAGCAGATTATTGTTCCTTTTTCTAACCATTTTCTACCTAAGAAAACGCCTTTTTTCCTTTGAAGCATAGGCTGTCAGATAACACAAGTCAGCAATCGGGAAGGTCCGGAGCCACATCCCCTGTCTGCAAAGTTTCAATTCCCTGTGCCTTATTTCCCCCACCAGTAAAATGGGGATAATAGTATTTGCCTCACAGAGTTGTTATGAGGCTTAAATAACTTAGTCCATATTTAAGACTGAGACTAGTGCCTATAGCCTGAAGCATAAATGGTGGCTACTGTTATCATCACCTACTGCTCAAGTGTAGTTTTACTGTGCAATTTCCAGTCACCCCTTGATTCTGCTTGGAATGTTTGTCACTATGCTTTCACACATCTCCAAGTATTATCTCAAATGCCAGTTTTCCCATGAACTCCTTCTTTTCCTGTCAGCCAGATGCAATATTTATTTCAAAGTAAATCCCCTCGTTCTCATATTCTTCTTTAATTATATTTACTTCGCATTAGTTAGCCCCCAGCTAAAAGGTGAGTTCCTCTTGTCTGCAACAGGTTCACCACTTTTGTGTTTCTTGATACCATTTTCACATAAGGGACCCTCAAATGGCCATTCGATTTATCACAGATATTATGATTTACTAGAGTAGGGCACCATCTATTAGTCTGTATTCCAAACACGTCCTGTCCCCACCCAAACTGTTTGTAGGAACACTCCCCTTTAAGGTCTTCAGAGGAAAAATAACCGCCAACCGCCTTATCCATAAACAGAAAGACCATAATACATGACAACTATAAGTAAGACAAGTTTCCTGGGCAGGTAATGGTGATGAACTTTTATCATATTAACTCTTCTGCAGATTGGCTAACTTAAAAAGAAAAAAAAAATCTATTTGAAGGCACTGAAGATCCAGCAAACAAAAGCAGGCAGAAACTGGACAGGATTCGATAACTGAAACATCTCATTGGATGAGATCAAGGTTTACGGGACTTTTCCTGTGAGCACACACCCTGATCTGGAAGCTGAAACATCACTGGCTGGAGGTGACAGGATGGAGTGGCTACACATGAAGAGAAATCCCAGAAAGGAGGCAGTCACAGAGGAGGGACCCCAAAATCTGTCCTTAAGTCCTCGACCTCTGTGCTGCTGGTATGCAAAGGAAACACCGAGGAACCCAGGGGAGAGCAAGAGCTGGAAGTCTGAAAACAGGGCAGGGGTCAACTGTCAAGTTCAAGGTGCTTGGAAAACGCTTTGGGCTTCCTTTAGACCTGGACAAAGACACCCAAGCCTCTCCGAGCTCAAGGAGAGCAGCCAGTAAGTTAACTGCCATAACTGTTATGACAATAAAAGGCAGAGTATACAGTCATCCAGGCTGCTATGGACACTTAGTACAGATACTTAAAAATATGACTGTTTTATTTATTTCAGGAAGGCTAAAATCATAAAGTATAGGATTGGGTGGGTGGTAAAACAGGATAAAATGGCTAATAAGACAGAGTGAGTGAAAGTAAAAGCCACTAGCACCCAGCTTAGAATAAGAGAGAGTGTGACAGACAGGATGAATTATGAAGTGTCATGAGACATGAATTTATTTACGAGCAAAATGAAACCATACTTGAACAAACTTTTCAAAAAGGGAAGAAGTCTTTTATTCTTATAAAGGTTTACTTAAAAATCAGTTTTAAATGACATCAACCCACAATTTTAGAAGTCAAATAAACCTCTCCATTTTACAATCTAATAAAATATAAAACTTAAGAGCATCAAGAACATAATTTTTTTAAAAAGATTAAAAAATTCCAAAATGTCATGTTTAATCAACAGTTTACTTCCAAATAAAAGTCTCTTTAGAGAAACTAAGTATTAATTTTTAAACAACTACGTTCCTCCATTTGGTAGCTGGAATCGTTCTAATTAAAACCAAGGTGTTTATTTCAGTGTAAATGCACACAGCTAGCGACTCCAACCCTGAGTTGTTTTTTCCTCCCTTAAATTCGTATTTACACACTTATCATTTGGGGGCACCATAACAAAAACAGAAATGGAACACACAACAGCGGATGAAAGATTATTTGCCATTGGAAGAGTGAGAATTACTGCGGGCTCATCTCCTTACTTATAAAAATAGTGAGGATAACCATATTCCCCATGATTCTTCTAAAATTCTACAAATTGGAAGATAGACTTTGTGCCTTTCCTTCCCTGCTCCCCCAGCCAAGTGATAGTAGTTAACATGGATTCTGGAGTCGGCCTGCCTCAGTTTCAATTGCAGTTCAGCCAGTTATTTGGTGATCTTGGGCAAAACACTTAATCTCTTTACACTCAGTTTCCTCACTTGTAGAACGGAGATATTAGTAGTACTGATTCCATAGGGTTCTTACGAGACATAAAAAAAAGGGTGAAGCACTTAAAGAGTGGCCCATACAACGTGCTATGGGAGTTTTCAAGTTTGTCATCACCACTGTTTGTGGGAAAAAGACTTGAATATGCCATACAAAATACAGATGTCCCAGGGAAGATATATTAAGTCACCTTAGGTTAAGTCTTACTTAGGTTAAGTCACAATTACAAAACACAAAATAATTGTTTACTTATACTTTAGCTTCATACAATTCAGGAAATATTTTGAAGAATATTATTCTAATAAATAGACATGGATGACTATAGATTACTTCGTAGTTCAAAACTTAAAACTATAAAAATGCTTTCACAGACTAACAGGAAAGTTTAATTACAAGGACATTTGGACACGTAGAACAATATCGCCACCTAGTGGATACTGCATTAAAAAAATTTATAGATCGTGTTTATTTTTCTGTAGGAGGAAAAACCTTTTCAAATAGAAGCACACTCTCTTCACTAATGTAAAAGGAATTAAAAAAACAGAAAAATTAAATACTGTATTAGCAAGTACTCTCAGACATATAGCTGAAAACAGTTAAAGTACAGTTTTGTTCAGAAATTAAAAAATGTATCAGACAGCATGCAAGTCGCCAGAAATACTTCACCATGACTAACCAATTAATGCAAAAAAAAAAAAAAATCAGCTGTAGCAAACTTACGACTTTCAAATCAAAGAGTTGTGAGGCATCATAAGAGGCCATTTTATTTTGTCTACCCGTTGCTATCTAAATCTCTTCTAAGCATCCCTGATATATGTAAATCTTGCCTCCAGGAAGCAGGGAAATTTTTTTCTGGGTCCATTTCCCTGAAGACTAAACAACTAGAGAATGTATGGTTTTCATGAGTTGAAATCTGCTGGCCCTTGATTTACGCTTCAGGGAACACAGAATAGTCCAATCCTTCTTCCAAATAATCGTTCAATAATGAGAGTTTATCAAGTTACAGGATCTCTGCTTCTCCAAGTTAAACATCCTATGTATTCTTTCAGCCATTTCTTCCAACAACTGTAAACACTCATCTGTTCAGGAGCCTTTAAATAATTTCTAGCAGATCTGAAAATGACTACATCCATCACGAAAAAATAACATGCCATGAATGGTCTGGTTAACGCAAAGTAAAGACAGATTACCAGCTCTCTGTCTTAATGAAAGGTGTTCACAAGTGAAGCAGAGGGATTCACAGGCTTGGGAGTCAGACCACTATGTTCTTAAGAGAGCATTCACTCTCGGCAAGTTGCCTGATCTGCCCAACCTTAGTTTTCTTCAGCAGCCAAAGAGAAATCAGTATCAGCCTCCTAAGAAATGAGTAGGACCAAACGGCACAGCTTTTGTGAATCAGCCCGTGTATGCCCAGAGCACTGTAGGTGCTGAACATCGGTGATTATTGTTTCACACACACGGTTCACCTGAAGTTTCAGTCAGTGTGAAAAGTCAATACAATGTTTAATATTTTTTCAGAACACCTATCTGATGGTAATGCACTGAGCTCAAGTTAACATCAAATTCATCAAATGCTCGTATTTTAAAAAGCACATACAAAGATTATTGGATTACTTCACTGTGACAAAACTTCTTACACTAGAAATAATTTCCAAATGTTAAAGAATTTAATGTTGGATTTGTGGATATTGTTAAAAAATATATCCTTAATCTATCCATTTTTATTATAATTTTTTCAGCTGTACAAGTTTTACTAATTTGGAAATGTTTGTCTGGTTAACATTTAAATATATTTAAAAATCCTAAATAAAAGATAATTGTCTCTCATGTAGTAAAAGGCAGCCTAATAACATGAAATATTTGTAACTGGTTGAAATCTCTTTTCCCTTAAAAGCCAGTTTTGCTATTGTAATTTAATGGACTTATATTAAATAAACAATAATTTTGAAACCATATACTGTAATATAACATATTTACAAGTAACTAGGTTTGTAAGTATTAAACCTGTATTAATTAAATAAAACACTTTAGAACTAGGTCAGAAAATTCAGGCAGAATAGTTTATGATGCCTCTCACTATGAACATTTCCTAAAATTAGTTTGTGGTTATATATTTTTTCAAGCATATTCACTTCTTTCTATACTAAAACTTTCACTCAAGATACATTTACTCAGTATTTATTACTTGGCATATTTATGAACTTTACAGATATATGACAGGCTGACTTCTTTTTGAAGCAGGCCTAGACACGTGCCGCGCGCTGACCAGTCAGGACAAACGCTATTCGCATTTGAAATGAGGATGAAAGATTGAGCGGCTTACCTAACTGATGCCAAAGCCACAAGCAAATAAATAAAAAAACAGAAACCCTAACTCCCATGTTAAATGCTTCTTTTTACAAGGTCATGGTTCCTAAGTCATATTTAAATTTCCATCAGAAAAAACTTTTTCCTATTTGAATATTTTTCTTTTCACTTTCTAATGAAATTTTCATTGCTTCAAAGATAATAAATGCTCTCTAACCTAATAAACATGAATTTATTCCTTACATGAACATTTTACTTAAAAGTGAGTCTAAAATAACAGTCTACTATTTAGGGGATATAAATAAAAATTGAGGTTCTCTTTTCATCTCCTTTCCTGTCTTTAAAAGGTCAAGCCCCATGGCAGTTAAATTCAAACTAGCAGATTACTACATTGAGCTATTTATTAGAAATAAATTGCATTAAACTATTTATATTAAGATACTTTACAGCAGACTAAGCCCATCCCAGAAATAACTTCAAGAAGAGGAGGAAGAGGCCAGAGAAATAACATAATTTCTCTCACTAAAGTGACATGCTGTGTTTAAAGTCAGGATCACTGAATTTCTATATAATTTAAATACATATCCAGATGCACTGAAAAAGGTTTCTAGGTATCCACTATGAGGAAACATAAATAATGTGTGAAGAAACAGACAGCACACCGGAACCTTAATAATAATATAAAGAGAGTACTTTACAGAATTTCACGTAAGGTAGAAACAAATCAGAAAGATTTCTTATTGTGCTTAAACATGTATGGCCTAAGTCTTTGTATGATATTGTTTAAAATAATCCTAATGAAAGACTGTAATGACCGCAAGGCTGCACAGGCTCCCTAGCTGATCATCAATACTTTATTTTGCAATTACATTTCAATCAAGAAATTCAAGTTAAGTCTGATTTTTCTTAAATTCATGTCAAAAAACATCTGATACCTTGAAAAATGTCTAAAACATTAACTTATGGTGTCTCTGAAAGCAATGTTCTATAGCACCTTTTAATTCACAGCATTCTACTCTAAATTGTTAAATACTGCATTTTATGTACTTCATGGAAAACACATAACCTTTTTCCTTCTGAATGTGATCTGCTATAAAACAGTCTTAAACCAGCAGGGACTCAACACTCAAAAATGAATTGGAACAGTAATTCCTCCAGATTAGAGAAGAAAAGGTTTTTTTTCACCTCAGAAATATTCCTAAACACAAAAACCTCACATTAATAGTATCAGACAAGAAAGCTGTCTTTCCTACATTACACATTCCTTTTTTCAATTCTGACTTCCTGGAACTCAGTATTCCATTATAAAATAGTAATTTCTTTGAGTGTGCTTCCTTGCCTAATTTTTTTTTTTTTTTAAAGCTTGGGTAAGAACATTTGTCCTTCAACCACGGTTAGAACTAAAGAGTCAATCTACTTTCTAAGTACTGAATGGAATACAGTTCTGCTTTATATTTACTGCTCAAGACTATACTTGCATAACTTATGGTTGCAAGCACAGAATATTTCCCAAATCCACTCATTATCTGAAAACCAGAGAGAGCAAAATCCAACATTGAAGACAAAGTAATTTGTTCACTGTTATTTTTTGAAGTTTACAAACATAAAATCAGGTTGAAAGAGGAATTCTAGTCACAGTTCTAAACTTACATGTCAGAGTTAACATGTCCACATACTACTTCTCTACAATGGATTGAAACCCGGGGAACATACTCGGCAAGCAGGCCGCAAACCCAAAGACCGACACGAACAACCCCACCAGAGCTGCTGCGTCCTGCTCTACAGATGAAGACGAGATCAGATGACTTCTAAACTTCCTTTAGAGTCTTCTTTCGGACATTGAAATCATAGCAGTTACTTTTAGTTTTATAATTATGTGACTTTTTAAGTCCCCTATTTTAACCTCTTAGTAAAGATATAATTTTATTTAAAACATCTCAGCAAAGAAATCATCTCCTACAAATTTTATGAGGTTTTTCCTAAAATCTCCTTTGGTAACTTCAGTGGGTTGAAGTTACCACAAAAAGATATGTCTACTTGGAACCTGTAAATGTGACCTTATTTGGAAAAAGGGTCTTTGTAGATTACATAAGGATCTTGACTGAGACCCTCCCAGATCAGGGCAGCCCTAAATCCAGCCGCACTGTCCTCACAAAAGAAAGATGAGGACAGAGGCAGAGACTGGCGCCATGTACCCGGGCATCTACAGACCAAGGAACTCCGAGGACTGCACGCAGCCTCCAAAGCTGGGCGGCGGGGGGGAGGCACGGCCTGGCCTGCAGAGCCTCCAGAAGGAAGCAACCCTGTTGAGACCGCGATTTTTAGACTTCAGGTCTCCAGAATGGTGAGAGAAATTTTTTTAAGCCACCAAACTTGTCGTCATTTGCTCTGGCAGCCATAGAAAACTAAAACAGTAACGTATTTCAGAAAGAGAATCTTTTAAAAGGTATTATCATCAACACGATGTATCTTTGGCCAACACATTATTTCGTATTAGGAATCAGCGGTAAGAGCATCTTGATTTCTAGACTTTAACAAAAGTCAACAACTTGATTCCTAAAGATAGAATGGCCTCTAATTTGTAACATTTACTAACTATATGAGTCTATTTTGCCTTATGATTAAAATTATTTACTCAAATATTAAGCAACTTTCACTCAAGAATAGTGCCTGGTCACTTGTAAATATTTTTCACATGTTTTGTCTGCTACTGTTTTCTGAAAAGAATAAACAAATTCCAGTACTATAAAGCATGCCCAGTTTTCTTAAACTCTTACCTATAAAAAGTTTCTAAACTTTTTGAATAGCCAGCAGTATCAAAGAGATATCATCAGATAATTGTGAATGACTTTATTTTCCCATCATTATTCAGGCTTATGGAGCAGGTCTTCAACTTTTCTCAGTTTTTTATTTAACTTGCTTGGACTTGTCATATATGTTTAAAACACATATATGTAGTGTTTAAAACACAAAAATCTAATGTAATCTGAGGATCATTACACCTAAAACAAAGTCCGTAATTTTTCCCCGTTCAGTTGGTCACTGTGGAAATAGTCTAAATAACGTCTATTTCTAGACTTCAGGATATTCCTGATATTACCACATAAACCTCTGAATGTCCTCACTATCTGGCCAGTGAAAAGTCTTATTCAGAAAGATATAAAAAGTTAGGAAGTTAACAATTGTGTAGCAACCCAGTTCACAAACAAGTCTGGATGTAGGTGGCAAAGGTATGTTAAGCCTATAAATAACATAAGGTAAAATGAAGTAACGAAATTCTAGCAGTTTCTGAGGTACTAGAACAGTAAATAAGCATATGAAAAACATTAAATTCCAGAAAACTGACTTTGATTTCAGTGAGTCTGCTATACTCCAACCAGCAAATATATAGATTGGAACTAACAAATATTTCACAATTTCGTATCTTTGAAAAACTCTTTTCCACACATAGAATGTATAATGTCTATTATCTGCTAGCAAGTATTTATGAGTATAAGTGAATTTCCAAACTAAAAATACAGAGACTAAGGTAATCACAAAAAACTGAAATCTATGTTTCCAAACTAAGGAAAGAAAAGTCTTAATCTTGCTAGGTGATAGCAGGTGAGGAAAGGAAAAAAAGAGAGTAAAAGAGAAAAAGTAGAAAAGCTGAGGAAAATGTAGACAGGCTTCATGACTGCTCCGATCGCCAATAACAATTCCACCATTAACTACCACGAAGGCACAAAACGCCAGCGCCAGGAGGACGTATGGCCAAGTCAGGAAAAAGAGCACACTCAGATTCCTGTAGGACATGGAATAAGCCAGGACGAACTGAAGAATTTTCTGGAATTCTGAAAAGGGCCCCTTAACAGGGGGAAGCCTCTCTTCTTTCTTCTTCTGTAGCTCAGTCTTCCAGGCTTCAGTTAACTTCTGGGAAACGATGTCTCCCGCGCAGAAGACCGCCCAGATGATGTTCGTCTGACGAAACATGAAGCCACAAAATCCGAGCAAAGCTGCAGTTTTATGATTTCCATAAAGACACATCAAATAAGCAAAAAGAGTGAAAAACATGGATCCTGCTTCTGTATAATAAAGGAAGTTAAAAAAATAGAGTGTGGGAAATACTGCTAATGTTAATGTTGATAAGATTCTCTGGATACTTGAGGCAGCCTAGGAGGAAGACAGAACAGTTAAAACTCTTTTCACAATTAAAAAAATATGCTATTTCTGCTGAGCTAATAGAGATTCTATGAAAGACAAAAATGACCAGAATCTTCTTTCAATGAAACTATTCAATGTTAACCTTATTTCTAGCTTTGCAAAAACACACTATACTTTGATAAGCACACTTTCTGGTACTTCTCACACACCTATCAGTTCGGAAGCCATTGAGACAATACGTGTATGTGCCAAAGCTTCTATGGTCTGAAATGCTTTGAGACATTCAACAAAGAGTTAGGGAGTTATAGTTCATAAGACACTGAACTGAATTCTGTGGAGATGAATGGACATAGGGCACATGGTTCCACTTCCTGAGCTTAAGTCTTAGCGCCTTCAATAAGCATTTATTGAACATTACCATCCATTTCTTTTAAAGATATCCCTTCAAAATTCAGCACTTGAGAGAATATAAATACGTATACAGATAAACACTACTATACCAAATGACCTTACTATTTCATGGTGAAATCACAGGATTTCCCTGAAAACAATAGGCCCAGTCTAACCTTAAATGTTATTTTGGCCTATTTCAGAATCTGAAAATATTCTTACTGCCTTGAATCGGATCCTCACCCACTAAATCTAAATCACCAGATTGGATGATTTAAGATTGCCTGAATACAAGTAAGGGCTGTACATCACCTCCCAGTAAAATGCTTGCTATGATATTAAGGACATTTGTAACTTCAGTCCACCCACTTCTGCAGCCTGCCGCCCCTGTACTTTATCCCCTTGTGATCCACTCTCCATCTGACAGCCCTATCCGTTCATCAAGAGTAGCTAAGTTACCATCTTCTCTGTGAAGCTTTACCGGATGCCGCCCATTCCTCTCCTCCAGTGTCCCCACAGAATCTTATACCCATCTCCCTCTCAGAACTTAACTACTGAAATAACTTGAGTTAAAAATAATTGTTACAATTCATATCTACTAAGTCATTATATCAGGCACTGTTCTAAGCACCTGCCATTTATTAAGCTCCCCTGCTCTTGATAACAGCCTATGAGGTAGAATCTGTATTATTCCCATTTAAGAGATGAAGACACAGATACATTAAGTGGTAACCTGCCCAAAGCAATACAACTAGTACATGGACAGAATCCAAACCCAGGCAATCTACTTCCAGGGCCTGTATTCTTAAACCACATTAAAGTTCCTCAGGTAAAGTCAGTTTCCTCCAAAGAAGATAAATTTCCATAAGAGAAAGAATGCCTTATTTACCTCTGCAGTCTCAGTGCCTAGCACATGGAATAAGTTCAATAAATATTTACTGAACTCATTTGAGTCACAAATATTTTACAAATAAATTAGAGTTACTCAAGTATTTAAATACAAATGTCTTCTAAAATGGGGGTGGGGAACCTACTGTGTCCTAGCAAAATTAAGGCTTTTCTTTCCTTAGTTTGGAAACGTAGAATTCAGTTTTTTGTAGATTACATTTTCGTCAGACACTTTTCACCAAATCTCATAAAATCAAACTCATCAAAATTGTGGACCTGACTGCATAGAAACTTATAATCAATTATCCTGAAAACTTACCTTGTGCCTGGGCTGCACCTTGCGGAAAAGCAAATACAGTAAATAGAAGTTGCCGACGCTGAAGAGAAGATTAACGAATCTGAGCATTCCAGTGGAGCAAACGACATGTTCGGACCATCCGAAGATCCAACTGGCAGGTTTGACCACTCCGACTGACAGCAGGTATAAGCCAGGCAACGTAGTAATCATGGGATCCCACTTTAAAAAATCAAAGGCCGACAATGAAGCAAAGCAAGAGGTAATACCGACAGGATCAACATGAAGATCTCAAAGAACACCTTTAAAACAGCAACGGGGCATTTCAAGAAGTTATTCTGTAACACAGTAAAATAAGACCACGGCAGATCAGATTCTTCTCTAAAGAAAAGTTTTGCTTATAATTTTGCCTCTGCACCGCGTTGATTATTAAGATACCAGCAACCAGCAGACAATTTAAAATCAATATCCGTTTTCCAAGACTTCCTCTTCAGGAAGTCTGTGTTTTGGTGATAACATTGCAAATGCTTCAGTTTTAAAACTGATGAAATCATCAGCCGGGACTCTGACAGATTTGGAGAGAAAGAAGTGTTTAAAGAAATTAAACCACAGGCTCCATAGTGACAGCTAAAATGAACGAGCAGGAATTGTGCTAAATCCTCTGTATTTAATCCTGCAACACTCCTTATAGTAGATGCTCCTGTTACTGTCATTTTCAGATGAGAAATCTGAAACTCGGAAAACGTCCAAGGTCATATAACGAGTCAGTCACAGAGCCAAGATTTAAAATCAGGTCTTTCTCAAACCAGGCTATATTTCTAACCACTATTCGATATGGCTCCATCAGAAGAGGCGAGATGTCTATTTTTCTATGTCTCTATCTATGTAGTTAATTATATACTCAAACATGACCCCACTTCTCTGCCAGTCTATCCAGAAGGTTCCCGGGACCACAAGGGATGGGATTCATGGAACTTCTCTTGGCGGCTGAAGACTCCCCGTCCCCGCCCCGCCCACCCGCAGCGGGGTTTGCAGACAATTCTCAGGCGCAGCCCAAGGCCTCTAATGCCGGGACTGGGGAAGAAATCCCGGGCCAGCTGCTACCAGCTGCCAGGAGGGGCGGCCCCTCAGCGCCCCCCTGGCTGACCTAGAGCATCGATTCCCGTTAGGAGACCTGTTTTCGTTCCCTCGTCAACGGGTCAGAGCTGAGACGGGAGCCGGACTACAGCACCCGCCACACTCCGAGGCTGGGGGGCCCACCTGTGAGAGCGAGAAGCGGCCCTCGCAGTAGCGCTGCGCCTGCGGCAGGTGGAAGACCTCGTCCATGTAGGGCTCCCGCAGCGCGCGGCTGAAGGCGGCGAAGAGCAGGCAGGACGCCAGGAAGGTGCAGCTCAGGGCAGCCGAGAAGTAGTAGCCCTCCAGCTGCGCCATGCCCGACCCCATAGCCGCCGCCCAGGAACCCAGTCCTGGAAAACCGGTGCCAGGTTCCGGAGCCTGGAACGTCGAGCTTGAAACTCTGGCTCGAAATGAGCGCGCAAGGCGGGACTGGTCGAACGGGACCGCGCTGAACCGGAAGGCAAAGGCTGCCGGGAGAGCGCGGACCGCGAGCTTCCGGAAGGGCCGGGTCGCTGTTTCCCTAGGGACGAGATTAGGTAACGGACCGGGCTGCTGCGCTGTCGATCATGTTGCGCGGGGCGAACTGAGTGGTCAGAGCTGCAGGGAGGGGCGGGTTCCGGCAGCCTGCGGCGAGGGAGAGGCTTGGCTGGACGCTTTGAAAGGAAAACCGCGGTTTCAGCCTGCAAATCACTTTCGCCTTCGTTCCTGCTCGTCCCCATTCCTCACCAGCAGAGGGCGCCATCCCCCCACGTTTGCAATCGCCAAACTTAAATTTGCACATTTCCCCCCAGTTACTTGTTTTCTTTCAAGTGACCTAAATTACTAAAACCTGCAATTCCAAAGCATTTGCTCTCTTTAACTTTGGAGGGTGGGAGGGGAGCGTTGATTGTGGAAGCTAAGATCGAGACTTTCAGATTAAAATGCAAAGGTCCAGAGAAACTCTTCACTGCTCAGTGAATTTAATTAGGGGCAAATGTCGATAAAAGCATACACTTTCAAATGTCGATACTCTCAAATAGGGTTTTAGTTAAATCCTCATTCATAGTCCACTCTGATTGCCAGATCGCAGCACGGTATGGGAGCTGGGGACTAATTATTTTAAGATTTGGGGTATTTAAGATAAGGAAGGCTGCTTTGTGCCTGTAGATTTGATTGGTTCTTGTTAATCTCTCTATTGCAGCATTCTACTTTTCCTTCTAAATCAGAAGCATCTTAATAGGTGGCACTATGCATCACTTCTCTTTGCAGTCCCCAAAATGGCTTTCACATACTAAGTTCTTAAATTTGCAGACTTTTACCGGTGGCGTAGACTTCACACGTTTCCTGTATTGGAAGTTAAGGGAAGGAGGTGAGAGAAAGTATTTGAAGAACACAGAAGATAAGTTATGTCTCGTAATTCTGCCTTGAGCAGAGTTGGCAATGTTTGGTAGAAAAATGACCTCTTGGGTAACCTCAGTCGGGTTGTCTTTGGTGCGGCTACATCAGAAAGAGTCAGGTTTTGTTTAAAGTTGCAAATCTCAGGGCTCTCAGTTCAGCCCTTTCTCTGGGTAAGAGCTCTCCCAGTTTAGGCAAGACTGTCAGATTAAATTGACTGCCTCCTTATTCAGTCTCTGCTATTTCCTCATTAATAAGAAGGGCAGCAGGTGAATAAGGGGGAGGGGCAAACTTAAAGCACTGGAAACAAAAAGCATGTCAGGATCCTACTTTGATGTGATGTTTATCTTTGTTTTCTTTGTTATTTTCCATTTTATTATTGAGTCCATGCTGTACTTATCTATTTGAGATCATGTCCAGTTGGTCAGCTTTCTAAAAGTTGATAAGATCTACGAATAATTGGCCCCACACCCCATGACTTGCTCAGTTGTGATATACATGCTGTAGAGAAGGGAAAATAGCATTTTCCGCTACTCTTAAGTTCTCAACTGTAATAAAAGACAGACTGAAAAAAGAAACTATGCAAATTTATTTAATATGTTTTACGTGAGGCAGGAGGCTTCAAAAGGAAGTGAAGACCCGCAGAAACAATTCAACCTGAGAATTTTTATGCTAGCGTTGAGGGGGAGTGGAAAGTGGAAGAAGGATATGATGGGACAAAGGGTATGAGATACATGTATTAAACTGGAGGAAACTTGGCAAGCCCTATTCATTCAGATTTCTCTGTATCCCTTTGATTTCAGACATAAGGATGCTTCCGTCCCCTGCATGTAGAGAGGTTTTATAACCTGCTTTATTGTAAGATCAGAAGACCTTTCCTGCACAGGCCATTTCTCAAATTCCTTCAGCTTGAAATATTCAATAGGCCATGGTGACATATTCTGGGCTAGTGGGCCCTGCAGCCTACTGACCTTCCCTAGAAATACGGGCATTTTTTGAAGGTAGTACAAGCCTAGACTTTTATGTTATACATTTCTCTCCATATGAATAGCCACCAAGAGCTTACATTAAATATATGACCCCTCCGTTTATCCCACACACACCATTAAGGTAATTGAAAAATTTCAAGGAGACCTGGGGTTTTAGAACTGTTAGGTAGCTTCATTAATAATCTACTTGATTTTATTTCTCAGAAGAAACTGGAATTAAAATAAATGATTTACCTGAAATCATATAGGCAATTAGTAACAAAACCCTGAATAGAAATTGTAACATCAGCCCAAGAGTAGTAAAATAGCCCTACAGCATTATGGTTTAAAATAGTCTTCAGTGTACAGAATGTTTCATTAGTCCCAATAACCTCATATTTACATTTTACCCCCTTATGTTTCTATCCACCAAACTGAAAACACAGTTGTTGTTTTTTTATGTTTACCTTGCAGAATACTTGTATCAAAATATGCTGTGAGCTTTGAAAAAAAACAGAAAACAAAACACTAGAATAGAGGATACTATCTCAAACCACTGAATAATAATAATCTTCAGATTTGGACACCATCAGTGGGAACCATTGCCTAAGAATGCTAAGAAACCCTATTGGTCCAAAAGAGGTTTTCACAGAAAACTCCATGAGTTTGTTGGTGAATTACTTTTACTATTCACACATTAATGAAGTTGTTGTCATTTGTCCACCTTTAGATGACCACATTTCCAACAACCTATACACGCTTTTCCCAGGTTTGCCACTAAATAAAACCTCACAATAAAATAGCTATCTCTGGGGATTTTAATTAAATATGTTATATTTGATTAGGTTTATCTTTTAAAACTGTATCACCATTAATATTCACCTTATATTCTGTGTAATGAATTTTAATCCCAATATTCCACAGATGTTTATTTTGTGAAAAAGAGTCAGCACTATAATGGGGAATTCCATCACCACTGACCATCAATTAAGTTCATTGTTTTATGTTATCTACTTGAATTATGATATAAGCAGGAATGGCAAAAAGTGAGGGATGGTGGGGGAGGCAATGTCTGCCGGAGTTCTGAAGATCGTGTGCACAAGAAATAAATCTTTGTTGGTTTAAGCCATTAAGATTTTGTATTTATTACTGCCATAAAACATAGTCCATACTGTAATTCTGACATTCTTAATTTGATGAACTCACATAACATGTCCATTCTGAACAGTGAGTTTCCCTAAAGGTCGTGATCCTAATAACTGAGAAATTTAAGTACTCTCTGACTTTGAAGTGATAATCCAGACACCATCCTTCTCCTATTAAGCCCTTTTTCACTTGCCGCTGAACCCAAACACTGACCACTTAACAGTCATAAGGATGGTCAATCAGTTTGTGGTGGCAGTCAGTTCCGGCTCCAGCAGGGTATTGCACCTTGGGGGAAAATCATAGATGGCGTCCAGTATGCAACTCTGGCCTTGAATCAATCAAACAGTCAATGAAGAAAAACCAAATAAAGTTTAAAATTAACCAAAGACTTAATCAATCAATTAATGAAAAAGGAAACAAACCCAAAATTTTGGTACAAAAACATTAGCCAGTATTTTAGCTCTTTACAGCAAATATCTTGGAGATCTGAGGTAGAATGACTCATCTTCCTGATCCGATGGAGACTTTCAGTTTTAGCCTTGGAAATGCTTGGAAAATACTTAGACCCAGATGAACAGGGGTGGGTGGTCAGCTGGAAAGTTATATCATGTAACCCAAAGCAAAACTTTGTGAATATCCTTTATAACAGTGGATTTTACAGTGTGGTTTCTGGACCAGCAACATTTGCATTTCCTGGGAACCTATTAGAAATAGAAATTTTAAAGCAGTGCCTTAGACTTACTGAAGCAGAAATCTTGGAATGGAGCCAAGCCATGTGTGTTTCAACATTTCATTTACTGATCAGTTTATGATGCTCTTAAATTCCCAGCTGTACCTGGTGCACGTTAAAATCTGAGAACACTGCAGTTCTTTGCGATGCCCCTGCTTTTCTGGCCACCCATACTGTTTGTCACCTCTCTAGGGTCTTTTCTTTGTTTTGTTTTGTTTTCTTAATCTTTTTTTTCTTATGGAGAGGAACTTGGTTTCTCCAAATCTTCATCTCCAGGCTTTACCCTATTGAAAACACAAAATTCATGGCCAAGCAACATAGGAAACTCCTTCATCCTCAACAGGTGGAGAGGAGGACTTTAAATACTTACCTTAAACATTTTCTGTCATATATATTCATATTCAGACACATCTAATTTGTCTTTTAAAATATGTCAAATGTGAAGCGGAAGCGCACTTTTGGAAAGAAATGAGTAGCTGGAACAATAGTCCAGCATCTGCTGCTGCCAGTTAAATGAGAAACATTCCAGGGAAAATAAATGTCATGACGGGCATTTCCTTATACTATATAAAATTTAAGAGAATCATAAATTGATTATTGAATGAATTGGCTGTTATATCAATGACATTTCAGTCCCATAAATCAACTAAAGTGAAAAGTTAAAAAAGAAGACATCGATTTATAATTTTATGTTTCCAGTAAATACAGTAATATGATCTTGTTAATTTAAGAATGTCAGGCTTTGGACTGAGATTTATATTATAATTGTTATTATTGAAGAGATGCTTATCCAAGTTCATGTGAAATACTGAAAAATGTTTCAGTTTTATCTCCCTGTTGGTGCGTGAGGCAGAGTCAGAGGGAGACATGAGGGCATCCGAAGGCTGACCATTTGATGCTCTGTACCAGTTGAAAGTTTGGCATATGTTCAAAATATTATTCTTGAATTATTTGTATGGTATTAATTTAGTGAGGCCAGAGACAAGCTGAATTTTCATTCATAAAATTTAAATGCAGAAACCTCATTTAGATTTCATTTGTACCAGGCAAAGAGGAGATGTTGTTCTTGTTTAGCATTGTTTTCTGAACGAGACAACAAAACTATGGTGAAGGCTCTACAATTATTTAATACAATAAAATGAAATACTACAATGTTTATTACTGTCTCAAAATTGTAGTTTCTGTAACTCTCAAGGTTTGGTGACTGATGATAATACATCTGGGCAAAACCATTTGAGATAGTTCTGTGTGGTAAGAAAGTGGTGTCTCAAAAGTTTATTTCCACTAGAGGGCGCTGACAGCTTCAACAGAATCAAGACCAATGTGTTCCCTTTCTTACACTGATTCCAGTAATGTCTTAGCCCTTATCAGCACTCAGATATCACCTGACCAGACTGCCCCTCAGGATGGTTGTATTTGCAGGTTTTGAAGTTCATTATTTTCAATGTTAATGTCCATTACTATTATTTTTTGTATTGGAGGAATTGTCATATTATCATGCAAGAAACATTGGGGGCATGTGAGAGGCTGGGAAGAGGCTGACAGAGATGCAGATGTGTAGAGGGTGACTGGCTGACCCTGGGGAACAAAAACACGTCTCAGCCCTTCCTGGAGGCTTCGGTCAAGTGCACTGACCCTACCTCCTTCCTCCCACTATGAGTCTAGTGCCAAGAGACACAGTGCTGTGCTGAGGCAGAGGCTTGGAAAAAGAAGCCTGAGGTGCAGGCTTGGCTGCAGAGCAGGAATACTGAGAAAAACCCTTGGCACAGACAAAAGCAGGCCTCTCTTTGGAGTCTGTGGTGCATCTTCATATGTGTGTATCTTGATTACATGACCTAAGCATACATTTCTATATATACCTAGGATTGTAATTGCAGCCTCATAAACCTGTGTATTTTCTAGTTTAAATATGGCAAATCCTGGGGTGGTAGGGACTTAGTTCCCACACTGTGCAGATCCAAGCAGACACTGGACACCAGGGGACCCTGGCTTTAAGAGTTGGCAAGAGATCTGCCCTACGCCAAGCAGGAGTTCATGAGGTTCCCTTTCCTGCCTCCGCTCTTCCTGCATGGCAGCTGCCATTCCCTGCTATTCTCACTTTAATGAATTCCTTCCTTACTTTTCACTCTGATTTCCCTGCATCTCTGCACTGAATTTCTTCCCAAGAGTTTTGGTAAATTTGAAAATGTCTTCTCCTGCTCTGTGACTTTTTCACCTTTTAAAAAAATTGTGAAAGCTACTCAATTTGTGTGTTCAGGTCTATCAGTCTTCTCTTAGAGTGAGTTCCATTTATGAAGTTTCCACAGACCCTGAAGTCAGGAAGGTGCTCTTATATAGTATTTTATAGAATCGCAGTAACTTGCCTTTCAAATTCAGATCTATAATCCACCTATAATGGATGCTAGTGCATCGTAAAAGGCATACATCTAGTTCATTATTTTCCATAAAAATAAAGACTCTGTCCTAGCAATGTTTTTTAAAACACCATTTTATTGCCACTGCTCTGCCATTTTTTATGTCAAATCAAGAAATCAAGGGTCCATATTTGCATGTGTCTATTTCTAAACCCCCTTTTCTATTCCATTGCTGTATTCATCTATCATTGTTGTAAAGTTATACTACTTTGCAGTATCTTTAAAATAAATCTTGACAGCCAGGAAGGCATGTCTTTCCTTTGTGTTCTTCTTTGTGAGTGACAAATCAAAAACTCTAGAGACCAAGAGATCTCTGAAATAAAAGGGTTTTTAGAGCCTTTACAGATGCAGCCAGATAAGGACTGAATCCTGGGACAGGCAGTTTCTGCTTCACCGTCAGCAAGGCCAGTTCACAGAACAACTTGTCTGCCAGACTCAAGAAACAGGCCAGGTTTATGAGAGATCCCAAAGAAAGAAAGTTCTCTGAATTCACATTGGCTACAGATAAAGAAGGCGGGCTAACATGAAGCTGGGAAAGTCCTGGGCTGGGTGGGTTAGTCCATGGAGAAGGCTTGTGGATTGGTTGTTGATGATGGTCAGACACTGGTCACCTGTAAGGGAGGTCCTGAGAACTTTCTAGATACTTGCTGAAGTGACTTCATCCAGGAATGTGGAGTTTCTGGTTTGGTGGCAATTGATTGATGGCCTTCCCTTGTCTCTCTCCTTCATTCTCTGGCCCTTATGTCACTTAATTTAGGACATTTCTGAATATTTGCCTTGTCAAGTGTATCTTGAATATCCCTGGAGATTGTATATCCACTTCCATTTTATTAATCCTCCCCCCAAAAAGCCAGTTGCTATTTTAATTAACACTGTATTGAATTTATATAATTATCCGGGGAGAAAACTAAATTTTTTTACCATTGTTGGGGAGGAAGAATTTTCCTCTACTCTTTAAGGTTCTCCTAATTGTCTCATATCAATTAAGAATCAAATTGACATGAGACAGATTAACAGGAGTAAAAACAAAAGTTTAATTATGTATATGGGGAATCCATAGACATGAGATTCCAAAGACAGTCAGGAAAAATTAAGAATATATGTCATCTTGAACCAAAGGAAAAGGGAATAAGGGTCTGGGACCTCAAAGGAAAGGAAAGCAACTCACAGAAATTTGAAAGAGTAAATGTTTGGCAAACAAATATTTGCCTGGCTACACAGAAATAATGGGACATAGAGAGAAATTTTAACAGACTTTGCTAACTTTCCTTCTAGTCTATCAACACTACTTCATATTATAATATAGCATATCTATGGTGATAGTTCTCTTCCTAGAGCAGAATTTCCATCTAAATTGTTTTTATGCAGTTGGTGCTGGGGAGTGGCAATGGTGGCCAAAGTTTTCTTCAGAGTTTTGAGCCATGATTGATTTCAGCTCAATGTAATCTGCACGTCCAAGTTTGCACTTCTTGTGTCCATGTCTTGTCCAAGCCTGCCCTTGGCCTCTATATTATATAAGGTATTTCAGTTAGCCTTGTAGTTTCTCACATTGGTGATTTATCATTCCTCTTCTCTTTTCGGTGTATCCGACAGGATCTTGTTTTTAAACAATTCTATAAATGTAAACAAAAATTCTGATAGACCACTGGGAGGATGCGGGAAGAACATTATAGGTAATGTTCTTGTTACATATAAAGTGGGGGATGCAAATAAACAGTATCCTCAGATTTCATAGTATGAAGTTGATTAAGAACATCTAACATTAAAAAAATCAAGAAATAGTAACTGTATATTATTTCAGTTTATAAATGTAAATGTCAGAAGGAACAGCTTGGAGAGCTGAAGATGGTTAAATCTGAAGAGAACTAATAAAGATTGGTAAGGGTTGTGCCCGTTTTTAAGAAAAAAATAATATGTTTTTGAATATATTTTATGTTGAAAACCCATTTATACATGTATTAACTCAAACATGTGGTCTGTCAACTGGTGACTGTCCAGAACCCCATTTGAATGTTTTATAACCAGGTTAAGTATAGGAATTAAGCTTTTAGAAAAAATTTTTTTATTCTTCTCCTTTAACAGTGATATCCACTATTCCACCTTCATTATTAGGACTGGCATTGTCCTCAGTGACCACTTTGCAAGCTTATTTCCTGGCATGACAATGAAGCAGTAGGGTGGTGGGCCTTATAGTCAAAGTGGCCTCCAAGGAGTGAGAGCCTCCTGGACAATGAGGCCCAGCAAAAGCAAGAGAGGCAGAGAGAGACCCTCAGCTGCTAGGGATCCCTTGCCCCAACTCATTCCCTTTTTACACTAAGAATCTCCTCTCCTCAACAGAGTTCCATTCCAAACCATCTGAAGAAGGGGAGGGGCTTAGTCCTATGTTGTCATATACCATTAATAAGATACACTATACCCAGTCACGAAATAAATAGTCATTGAGAATGACTTGAGGAGATGGGAATAGATTGGGTCCTAGGGATCTGGAAACATCATGAAGCCATTTACCCAATTCTGCAATGTCCCTTGCCCAAGAATCTGCAACTAATTTAGTCTAGAAAACAGCTTAGTGAAGCTTGAGTAATGAGTCTTGTACTTGACGTGCTTCCATGAAATATTTAGTAAAATTTGTTATCACAATGTCATATTAAATAGCATTTAATGAAAAATGTATCCTGTCTTTTTAAATTAGGAAATAAACTAGAACACAGGGATACCCCATCAAGATGATAATATTTCCCTGATTAGCCAATGAGTGATTTAAAAAATTCCATGTTACTAAATCAAGGCCACAGCAACACAAATTGACTTAGTTCATTTATTTTGAAGAACAAATTTTAGCTTTATTTTTGATAGTTCTAAGTATGCTCACAAATTTATCACCTTGCTTGGACAGTCTAATTAAATCTCTGCTTTGGGAGATATTAATTAATATTATTAATGCTTAAGGGTAAATGTGAAAGCAGATTGTGAAAAGGAGAGCTCTAATAGCTTAGTCCAAATCACTGCCTATCTCCTCTATCGACTTTTAACCCTATGTATATACGATGAATCATTTACATCCAGAAGAGCTAAAGTTGATATAAAAGCCTTCTTCTTGGGGCTGCTACCATTTTCTCCTTTTTTAGTATTGCAAGCAGGTGGTATTCAGTTATTTCATACCTGAAATTTTGGAAGAATAGTGAAATGCAGAATGACATCTTTTATTTATGTCCTAGAGGGTTTTCCTAAATACTATACTTGTTCCAATACTAAAAGAATTAGTGCAAACTGGACCAAATGCTGTGGCTCTAAGGAGACCCTATAACTGCATTTTGATCTTTTTTATATTCTTCTAGGTTTCAGATTGACTTGCTAATAAATAAAATACTAAAAGATTG
The DNA here is from genome assembly GCA_032199065.1 of Smutsia gigantea. NCBI lineage: Eukaryota > Metazoa > Chordata > Mammalia > Pholidota > Manidae > Smutsia > Smutsia gigantea. Next base: position 738,059 of record JAVSCE010019523.1, read on the forward strand.
CAATATTTGCTTACTAAATCAAAGAATTACTGCAAGTATAAAACACAGAGTCCAAGCTTGAACTCTTTTTCTTGGTGTAGAAAGTCCATCCGTAGCATTTGGTAAAGAAAAAAGGCCTCATGTGAATCTTTGAGACATAGTGATTCAATAAAATGGTGATTGATATATTAACTATAGAAGTTAAAAATATTTGTCCGACCAAAGTTTTTGAGACAAACTGATGCACCCGAGAAAATACTCATAAACCAGATTCGTTTACTCCTAGGGTTGGAGAAAGCTTCCCAAAGATGCTCAGGCTTATAATAAAGAAAAATATAATTCAGTAGATGTCAGAAAAAAATGAATGAGAGAGGAGGGTGAGCATGCCATTTAGAGACAGCAGCATGAAAGAAGTAAAGGATGTATAAAACATGAGAGATTTGAAGCAGCTCATTTTTAAATTCTACTTTCAGATGAAAACTACAGAGTAGAGAAGCATAAACATATATATGCTTTTTATCATAGGTCATTTAAAACCCCATAGCAGCCTCTAGTCATGTGCCTTAATATATCACTTTATGTAAAGGACATCAATATTACTCCAGGTTCCAAGATGAGTGACAGGCATACAGCTTTGTAAGAGCTACTGGTTCTCAAACTGTTTGTATATTCCATGTTTTATAGCCCACAGTCATGCCCACTTAACCAGTCTTTCAAGGCAATTCACCTGAAACTTAGGTCAAAATCGATGTGAATAAGAGAAATATAGCTATGACTTATATACTTTTTAGAAGTACTTTCATTCTAAGTAAGAAAAATGGAATTTTTTAAAAGATGAGGACTGAGCTTACTTTTAAGTCAACACTTTATTCTGTTTCTGAAAGTAAATCTATACTAATGGGAAGCATCCATTTTCAGCATGAATTTAATTATTGCCTCTATACTTCCTGCTGGAGAGAGTAGATTCCTGGCAATATGAAGCTACATTTGCATTTTGATAACATGCAGTTTTAGGCTGTTCCCTTCAAATTCAGAGAAATACAAACACATTAGTTTTCTCAAGAGAATAAAAGTATTCCATTATATCTTAGTAGGCACACTTACATGACTTCCATAAAATCTGTAATTTTTGTAAATCAAACAACCAAGTAATGAAATACCTTATTTTCCATAAAGTAGGATACATGCATCTGTTTCATCATTGATAAGCTCATTTCGTTTTTCCAGGAAGGATGTCAATAACTTATCAGAGCTGTTTCTATTATAGGAGGATTTTAAGCTTATACAGTAAGATAACAGATAAAATGTTTAGACTGTTCTCAATATAGTCTTAGGAATAAAAGTTTTCTTAAAAAAAACTTCACAAATATACAACAAAAACAACACAGGGATACTTTTTCAAATTAAATAATGATTTCACTGTGTGAAAACAAAACAACCACAAAAATAAAAAAGAGGATAGTTTTATATTCAAATACCCTAGTTTAAGTAAATAGGGTTCAACATTTAAATTTCAGTTTGTAGATAACTTTGCAGAAACTTATTTCCTCAGTGAGGATAGTAGATACGTAAAGAGTCAGTATCAATAACACACATGTTCTAAACCCTTGATACTGTTCTAAATTCCATGAAGTTCTTCATTGCATTAGTGCCCATTCAATAAATATATCAAAATAATCTTAAACTAATAATTGAAGGTTATTCAGAGCAAAACAACTATTATAATTTGGTCCTCTTTCACATTTACCTAGTGACTTCTCATGTAGTCCCTTTTAGCCATTATGTGAGGTATAGTGTTACAAATTGGAAGAGTGAGGTTTGGAGTTACACAAGAAGGCAGACTTCCTAACTTCAAGTTAATCATTATTTATAATAACCGTGGTGGGAGAATAATGAGCTATGTGAAAAGCATTTATTTTAGATATATTAATGTAATGTTTCATAAACAAAAGATATGTCTAATCCCCCATCCTAATGTGTTTACTCCACCACAAAATGTCTTAGTTTTCAAACATAACTCATATATTTACAGCTTTCTTCTTATACAGGGGATTCTATCTGCCAACAAGTATTTCTTAGGCACAGAGACTGGGGGAAAAGCAGTTAAGATAGAAATAGGTCATTAAATCATGGCTTACCATATACCATGGTGTCTTTCAATCCCTGAAGGTTCGTTCATGTCTTCTAAGGATACAAAGTTCTCTGTAAGAATTTAAAAATTTTGTGTTTTTATTTAAAGTAAAAATATATGTAGAAAAATACAATTATATTCTAAATTAGTGCTGTCCAACAGGATTTTCTATGATAATGAAAACTTTTGATTTTATGCTAATATGGCATCCACTAGCCATGTATGGATATTAAGTATTGAAATAGGACTAGTGTGACTGATGAACAGAGACTCCTAATTTTATTTTATTTTGAGGCATTTTAACTAAAAGGTAAATATTCACATATGGCTAATGGCTACTGTACTCTAAAGTGTAGTTCTAGATAATCTTGGAGTTGAACACTGCCATTTGAACTTACCCCTCCTTTTAAAAATTTTGTTCTGTTTTATTTATTTTCTAATTAGGCTTGACCATGTGAAACCCAAATGCTAACTTGGTCTTCCATCCTATTAATGAAGGTTCCCATATAATTTAAATATTGAAAGATGGTGGGAGTTTTCAGGCATCACAAAGCTGTATTAAATAAAAACGTCTTACTCAGAAGGTCCAGTGCATAGTGGTAAGTATGCAATTCAGGTGACAAGCAGTGATTTATATCTATTAAAATAGCATTAGCTCCCAAATTAAATTAGTGTCAATAAATTTAATTATATGCATTTTTATACTATTTAACTTATAACTTTGTTTTGTATATATATATATATATTTTAATATAATTTATTTTATTATCATTAATCTACAATTACATGTGCAATATTACGGTTATTAAACTACCCCTTCATCAGGTCCCCCCCACCAACCCCATTACAGTCACTGTCCATCAGCGTAGTGAGATGCTATAGAATCACTACTTGTCTTCTGAGTTGTACTGCCCTCCCCGTGCCCCCCCCAACATTACATCTGCTAATCGTAATGCCCCTTTTTCCCTCTTATCCCTCCCTTCCCGCCCATTTTCCCCAGTCCCTTTCCCTTTGGTAACTATTAGTCCGTTCTTGGGTTCTGTGAGTCTGCTGCTGTTTTGTTCCTTCAGTTTTTTTCTTTGTTCTTATACTCCACATATGAGTGAAATCATTTGATACTTGTCTTTTTCGGCTTGGCTTATTTCACTGAGCATAATACCCTCTAGCTCCATCCATGTTGTTGCAAATGGTAGGATTTGTTTTCTTCTTATGGCTGAATAATATTCCATTGTGTATATGTACCACATCTTCTTTATCCATTCATCTACTGATGGACACTTAGGTTGCTTCCATTTCTTGGCTATTGTAAATAGTGCTGCAATAAACATAGGGATGCATCTGTCCTTTTCAAATTGGGCTGCTGCATTCTTAGGGTAAATTCCTAGGAGTGGAATTCCTGGGTCAAATGGTATTTCTATTTTGAGTTTTTTGAGGAACCTCCATACTGCTTTCCACAATGGTTGAACTAATTTGCAGTCCCACCAGCAGTGTAGGAGGGTTCCCTTTTCTCCACATCCTCGCCAACATTTGTTGTTGTTTGTGTTTTGGATGTTGGCCATCCTCACTGGTGTGAGGTGATATCTCATTGTGGTTTTAATCTGCATTTGTCTGATGATTAGCGATGTGGAGCATCTTTTCATGTGCCTGTTTGTTTTGTATATTTACATAAGAGCTCTAAGCAAAAGGAGTTTACCTACTTTTATGATGCACCTCTTTAAATAACAATGTAATTTAAGCATATTGTCAATATCAAAAGACCATTTTTTTCCTTTAAAAGGCATCATTAATCACTCAAATTTTAGAAGTTCTAGACTAGCAAATTATATGTCAAGCATTATCCACCTAGTTTCCTGTACGTTGCCTATCTCATTAACACAAACACCTTATGAGGAGATGCAACTATAATTACAATTGTGTATCTTTGGAAGCAGAAGCTTACAACTTTAGCAATTTTCTTAAATTTCTTATAGTTAATAAATGTGGATTCAACTTATAAATCCATTTCATTTTTCTTCAGAATAGCATACTCAGTGTGATTGGTAGAATAATGGTTCCCCCAGGGATAGTCACTTCCTAATCTCTGAAACCTGTGAATACATGACCTTACATGGAAAAAGGACTTCGCAGTATGTTTTTCTTTTAGTACGTCCACAAACTATAATTTTCAAAATGCAGCTCTTTAGCTTTTTCCACTTTTGAGCCTAGCACTTGTAATTTTGTTTTTTCAAAGTAAAGTTGGTTTATTTATGGAAAATGAGAAGAATTTCCAGTGTTGTATAAGAGAGAGATAAGTATATCAGTGCATAATTCTGAGAGCACTTCTCTTTTCAACATCCTAGGTTTTTCAGCTTCTTTTCTAGACCAAATGCTAAAGGGAGTTCCTCAAGTTGAAATGAAAAGATGCTAAGTAACAACATGAAAATAGGAGAAAGTATAAATTCACTGATAAAGGTAAGCATATAGTCAAATTCAGAATAGTCTCATACTGTAATGGTGATACTTAGATTATTTGTCACTTTAGAAAAAAGTTAAAAGAAAAAAGTATTAAATATAACTATAGATACAATCATACACTATGGATATATAATTTAAAAAGTATAGATTGTGGCCTCAATAACAAAATGCAGGAGAGGGGAGTAAAACTGTTAAGTTTTTGTATGTTACCGAAGTTATTTATTTTCAGCTTAAAACAGATTGTTATAGCTATAAGAAGTTTTATGTAAGTCTCATGTTAGCCTCAGGAAAAATAATCTCTAGGTAATTACAGAAGAGATAAAGAGAAAGGAATCAAAGCACAGCAGTACAAAAAAAAAAATCAAACCACAAAAGAAGACATCATGAGAGGAAGAAAGGAACAAAAGAACTATAAAATAGAAAACAACTAACAAAATGGCAAGAGTAAATTCTTATCAATAATTACTCCAGATGTAAATCAATTAAATTGTATAATCAAAAGACATAGAGTGGCTGAATAGAATAAAAAACAAAACCCAAGGATATGCTGTGTACATGAGACTCATTTTAGATTTAATGATGCTCAGAGGCTGAAAGTGAAGGGATGGAGAAAGATATTGTATGCAAATGGTAACTATGGTAACTAAAAGAGAGCAGAAATTATTATACTTAAGATAGACAAAATAGACTGGAGTCAAATACTGTCCCAATAGCCAAAGGTCATTACACCATAACCAAAGGGTCAACTCAACAGAAGGAAATAAAACTATATTTGTACCCAATATTAAAGCACCAAATAAGTAAAGCAAACATTGACAGAACTTATAGTAGAAATTGACAGAAATATAATAATAGCATGATAATTAAATATTTCACTCTTTATAATGGATAGATTACCCAGACAGAAAATCAATAACGAAACATCAGAGCTGAAAAATACTGTAGATCAAAGAACCTAACAGACATACACAGAACTCTCCATCCAACAGCAGAAAAATACATATTTCAAGTGTACACAGAACATTCTCTAAGATCACATGCTAGTCACAGAAAAAATTTTAACAAATTCAAGAAGACAGAAATCATTCTGAGTATGTTTTCCAAACACACTGGAATGAAACTGGAAATGAGTAATGATAAGAAAATGGAAAAATTTTTAAATAGTTCCTGGAAACTAAACAACACTCTATATTTGGACAACCAATTTGGATTGCATTAAGGTGGCTATCAAAAGGGGAAAAAAATGTTTCTTGAGACAAATGAAGACAAAACATATCAAAACATATGGGATGCAGTAAAAGCATCATTAAGAGGGAATTATACAGTGATAAATGCTTACATTAAAAAAGAAGAAAAATCTCAAATAAACAACCTAATGTTACCCCTCAAGACACCAAAGAGCAACAAAATAAGCCCAAAATTAGCTGAATAAGGGGAATAATAAAGGTTAGAGCATAAATAAATCATATAGAGAATAGAGAAACAATAGAAAAAAATCAAAAACTAACAGTTATTTTTTCAAAAAAATAAACAAATCAACAAATTCTTAGCTAGTCTGACAGAGACTCAAATAAGTGAAACCAAATGAAAGAGAAGACATTACAATGGATACCTTAGAAGTGAAAAGAATCAAAGGGACTATTATGAATAATTACATGCCAATAAATTGGATAATCTAGAATAAATGGATAACTCTTAGAAACATATAACCTACCAAAACTGAATCAAGGAGAAATATAAAGCGGGAACAGAACAATAACAAATAAGGAGATTGAATCAGCGATTAAAAATCTCCCAACAAAGAAAGGCCCTGAAACAGATGCCTTCATGGGTGAACTCTACCAAGTATTCAAAGAATTAATACTAATCGTTCTTAAACTCTTCCAAAATATAAGAGGGAACACTCTAAATTCATTTTATGAGACTAGTAGCACCTTGATATCAAAGTCAGACAAAAAACACTAAAAGAAAATTACAGTCCAATATCCCTGCTGAACACAGATGCAATAATTCTCTCTAAAATACTAGAAAACCGAATTCCATAGCACATTAAAAGGATGATAAACTATGACCAAGTGGGATTTATCCCTGAGAGGCAAGTTTGGTTCCGTATAAGCAAATAACAATGGGATACACCACAGTAACCAAATGAAAGAAAAATCACACATGATTTGCACCCTTGTGTTCACTGCATTATTCACAATAGCTAACATATGGGAACAACCGAAGCATTTGTTGACAGATGAATGGGTAAAGAAAGTGTGGTACATACGTACAATGGAATGTTTCCCAGCCTTTATAAGAAAGGAAATCCTGCCAGTTGTGATAACATGGATGAATCTGGAGGGCATTATGATCAATGAAATAAACCAGACACAGAAAGACCAATATTGCATGGCCCCACTCACGTGTGGAATCTAAACAAGTTGAATTCATAAAAGTAGAGAATAGAACATTGGTGTCTGGGGCTGTTACGGGGTGAGGGGAATGGGAAGATGTTGTTCAAATGGTTCAAAGGCTCAGTTGCATAGGAGGAATAAGTTCTGGAGATCTAATATATAAAATGGTACTTGAAGTTTGCTAAGAGTTGTGATTTTTTTTGGCTAAGAAATTTGATCTTGAATGTTCTTGCCATGAACATACATACTCATAACTATGTGAGTTTATAATTATGTTAACTAGCTTGATTGTGGTAATCATTTCACAAATTTGATATATATATATCAAAACATCACGTTGTAACTCATAAATATATATAAAAACTATGCATACCTTTCATAGGTTGCTGGAGAATTTTAATGTTGATTTAAGTACCACAGGTAACGATTTTATATATATGAAATGGTTGAAAAATAAATACCATTTAATACTCCCCCCCAAATAATGCTCTGTGCATAAAGTTTGCTAATTCATGTTTTATTGGGGGTTAGGGACTGTTTCTTCCCACCACATACATTTAGTTCGGTAAATGATGTAATCACCCTGCTTGTCTCATGATGGTGCTATTTCTTATTTTTTCAGAACTAGGAGAGAAAAAGATTGGCTGCCTTTCCACAGGTTTAAAGTTTTAATTTCTCTCTAATGTATAGTTTTTAAGAACAGAAAAGAAACCTGGATTGATTCATTGTAAATATATATAATCAAAAAATGTTTTTACTTTATTTGAATATACTTAAGTATGTTTGTCTGGGAAATAATAATATCATTTATATTATAAAAGTCCTAAATTTACGAAGCTGAAGAGTATGAGTTTTTGATCTTTACATAAAATCTTCAGATTGGTAAAGCAGCTATAGATTGCCATTTTACAGCTGAAAAAATTTGGGTCTAGAAATGGTGACATGCCTAAAGTCATGCTGATGTAAAGTGGCAAATCATGATTTGAATCCAGTTCTTGGCATTTCCTCCACCAAGGTTGCTTTTTTGGTCACTGGTCAGTGAGTGAGATAAGTGCTCCTAACACATAGAAAATTAGAATCGGTCATCTGGAAAAATAACTAATTTTATTATAGAACCCTGGGTACGATATGAGGGAAGGAAACTAGCATTTATGGTGATGTAACTTAGAAGCCATAGATGCCAATTTTTTTTTCATAGATACCAATTTTAGAAGTTGGTTAATTGAGAAATCCATTCCTTAGGTTTTATTTCCATCATTCAAAATGTCCTCATATTTGAACGTTCTTATGTAATTTGTAAATGGCTACTCATTCGCATATTTTGGTATCCTTCCTGATTTACTTTTCATAGCAACACTCTGAGTTGCCTATTATCTTTCCACTAGAAGCTAAGACTCAGGACGCCTTGCCCAGGTTTACACAAGGAAGTGGCCATCTCAGCCATTCTTTCCACCAGATAATATTGTCTCCCACTGAATTGGAAGTGGGTTATTGACTCTTGATGATAGATCCCTGAAAATCAAGTATAAGAAGGTCCCTTGCAGAGGGCATGTTTCATTTCTTGTCTAAAGAAAGTCCTCTTCCTAAGCGATAGCTAGTGACCACTGCGTGTGATCTCTCCTTATGATAAGAAGCAGTAACAGTGTTTTAAAGAACTGAAGCCATAACAGTGGACAAAGGAAGGACCTAAGGTAACCTGGTGGAGATGACCTCAGAGGCAGCCAGTGAGCCCAGAAGCCGCTGCAGGCAAGACAGCAGCCCAAGTACTGCAGACAGAGGGGAACTAGGAAGCAGAGTTTTGTTCTAGAGGAAGGCGCACCTTACAGCGGGACTCTCTTAACTGGCACAGACAGGAGATGGAGGAGCAGTACGTTTGAAACCAGTTTCTCAAGATAGAATATTCCAGAGGCTGTGGAAAGTAGCTCATTTACTTGATACATTTCCATTCCCAAAAGTAACATGAACGATTCTTGTTTCTGTGCTTTACCAGCAAGTAAAGGTCACAGTCACATAAATTGTCTCTTTTGTCCTCTGATGGATTCCGACATACAGAATATTTTCTGGCCCCTTGTAGGCTCTCAATAAGTATTTGTTGAATGAGTGAGTCAATAAATCACTGTATGTGAGCAACCTTCAGCATATCAAATTTGTTTGACACATGAAAATACCACCTACTTTTAGCACAAATCAAAAAGACTTTAGAAATAATCTCGTCTAATCTCCTTACTTTATAAATGAAAATGAGGTCCAGCGAAAAGACATAGTTTAACCAGGGCTACACAGAAGCTAGAAATCTAGGCAAAAATAGAGAAAAGAACTCTTGGCTTTGGTTCCCAGTTCAGGTGGTTGTTTGTTTGTTTACCCCCTTCCTTTGTATCTATCACATAACCAGACAACATCTATAAATTGGTAAAGGAGATTTTTAGAAAAGAAGAAGAACCCAGTTCTTGTATAAACATTTAAAGCTCAAGCCAGTCTCAGATTATACCTTTTTGTTTTCTCAGGCCGAGGCTCAATGACTGCTCACTTCCTTTCTGTCTCTACACTTCTTCACTTAAATGATAAGTTTTATATATGAGGATGGCATGAGATCATACATGTTTGTGCTTACCCTTCCCTCTTTGTAATGGAGTAGAACAATGGAGAGTTTCTTGATTTCTGAAAGGAAATGGGCATTTACAGAAGGTACAGTGGGCATTTGAAGACTGCCCCTGCATAGCACATGGCTTTCCGTTAGAGGCTGTGCTCACTCACCTCCCGAGTGGTCAGATGTTGCCAAATGGAGCTGGCGCTGTATGCAGTACTCCTCTATTTTCCTTAGCTTGTGTGCCTGATGATATTTGTGTGATCTTGGTGTGGGGAGTGGAAGGTGGTGATGGCCCCGGAACGTAATGAGTAACTTTGTTACGTTACTCATAGGACACTTTCAGGCTGATTGCAAAGTTCCACTAAGTCACGTCGTTTTGGAGCTAAAATTGCATAGTGGTTAGGTCCATAGACTTTGGACTTAGACCTGGGCTTAAATCCTATCTCTACCACGTGGACATCATTTCTTAGATAAGGAAAGATACCAACGTCAGCACCAAATCCATGAAAATGTGGGGCACTTCACTGCATAGATTCATAGATAGACAGCTAGTTCTGCATTTTTTTATAGGCTCAAAAGATACTTGTGACAGCATCAATATGCCCTATAACTAAATTCTACTCTAATTATGCCACTAACCACCTATGAGTTTTAGCAAGTCACCAAACCTTCTCCAAGCCTTGGTTCGTATAATTAGACTGCTGGACTGCCAGTCACTAAGATCTCTTTCCATTCTAAAATATGCTTTGTCAACAGTGAATTTTCCACTAGGTCCCTCAATTCAGTTTCAATTCTACAAGCATTTATTGAGGACTCTACTAGGAATGAAAGTATAAAAGATTAAAGGACATAAGCCACTGATGGTGACTTACAAACGTGAACAAATAGCTATATTGTAATGTATGATAAGGGTCATAGACAAACTTGTACAAAGTATGGCATTATGAGCAAGGATGAAGTGATTAATTCTGGAAGAGAATCAGGTACCAGGAGGAAGTGATATTTGAATTGGACTTTGAAGAATGAATAGGAGTTCACTAGGGGGCAAATTATGGAGAAAGACATTCCAGGCAAAGGGAACAGGTTGCACAAAAATGGGCAGGAGTCTAAGATTGCCTGAAACTCTCAAGGGATAACAGTTCAGTATTGCTGGAACATTGTAGGAGGGGTCAGTATGCATATCACAGAGGGGTTCTGACAGGTAAACCAGAGTCAGCCAAGGGCCTTATAGCAGACGAAGAGTGCTGGTTTTCATTTTCTGGTTTTGGATACTTTGATTTTAATGGGTATTCTTATGTCTTTCAATACAAAACATGCTATACAGAGGGTCATGTATTGTTATATATGTGCATGTGAATAATTATGCAGAGATTTAGTGTCTCACACAGCCTTAGATCTTGGTAAATATTTGTCAAGTAGCTGAAAGGATGGGAAGGAAGTGCACCTAGAAGACACTCTGGCCACTAGGTTAACCTATTGCTTCTCTCCAGTGCTCTGTACCTGCCAGAGGTCCATTTTCCAGGAAGCTTTCTGGAATATCTTAACAGAGATATTGGGCATGTAAATGTATGCTTTTTAATAATGGCCGGGGGTAGAATGTATCCATCTCTATGGTGATCTTTGCTGGACTGGAGCCCAAGTGTCAAAGCTAATCTGTGTCATGGAAAATGAGGAGCACAGGACACCAGCTGAAGAGGGAACCTGGTCTCAGGCCACTCTGAGACAAGTGACATGCCATCCAAGCACAGCATGTTTCCTTGGGATCAGAGCACGTTAGCCTTTGGGCGAAAATAGCCAAGACATTCTCTGTAAGGAGCCTGAACCAGAAAGTTGAATCAGACAGTTCAAGCTCAGGTCAGTGGACGAAAGGCATTCCTGAAGCAAAATGATATTCTATGCCTGTGGCTCGGCCTCAGTAGACAGGAATAATTTTGTTTGTTTGTTACAGAAACATTTTATAATAATGTACATTTTTCTGTGCCAAGTAAAAGCAGAAGAAAGAAACAATTCATACATGTTTTCATCAAAGCCCATCAATGGCCTATTGCAAAATAGACAACATAGTTATTTTCTAAAATACTTGTGCGTTATTAACCACATGCAAAGCACACATGTGGGCAGGTAACAAATGTTCATGACGTGCTAGAGATGATGACACTGACATTGTCTTGGGTGCCCCACAGCCTTCCCTTGCGTTCCTCAGACTCCCACAGTGATGCACGTGTAGTTGCCTTGCTGTCTCCAATGGCCGACTTGGCCATCCTATCAATTTGTTCAATCCAATCAAAGTGTGCATGTCCCATCAGTAGCTGCTCTAGTTCTTAATCAGTATGCAAATAGGTAAGTGATTCACCTCTAAACATGACATGTCACTCATAGAAAAGCTGACCTTCAGCCCCACCACAGACTGACTGAGGGTCATTCATGTGCATATAAAACTTTGCCAAGTCCTTCTTAAATTTTATGATTTAGAGGACCTGGCCCATAGTAGGCACTTAATATGTGTTTATTTTCTATCCTGAGGCCCTTCTAAGCTATTGAAATCCTAGTACCAGCTCCATGGCTGAGGACATAGCATGCTGATGTCTGGTGACAGACAGTAATTTGGAGGCTACTGGAAACCAGGATAGCAAAGACCTCTTGCTGGATTTTGGAGGCTACTTGAGACCAGGATAGCAAAGACCTCTTGCTGGAGGTGATACTTGAGTGAAAATCTGAATGGCATACAGACCCTGATATACAATATTAGGCAGAAAATGTTTCTGATCAGAGAGAACAGCTAGGAAACCTGTTCTCTCTTAATGAAACTAAGACCCCAAGGAGATAGCAAACTCTTTATGTTAGATAAAAGAAAGAATGGTATGGATTCTGGGAAGATGGCAGTGTGAGCAGGGTGGCAGAAATCTCCTCCCAAAACCATATATATTTGTGAAAATACAACAAATACAACTATTCCTAAAAAAGAGACCAGAAGATACAGTACAACAGCCAGGCTACAGCTACATCTGCGAGAACTCAGCACCTCACAAAGTTGCAACCCAGTGGGACCCGAGCACTCCCCCACCCAGCGCACTGGTGGGAGAAAAAGATTCAGAGCCAGGAGGGAGAGGAAGCACAGGCCCGCCAAATAACCAGCCCTGGTGATCTACGCCAGGAGCACTGACACACATCGTGTGGCGTATCGGAGATTAGAGAAAAAGAAGTGCAGGATCTGAGACGGAGACAACAAGCGGGTCCCCTCAGCCAGCTCCCCGTGACAAAAGGAAAACGGGCACTTTTTTTTTGTTGTTGTTGTTGTTTGTTTTTGTTGTTTTGTTTCGTTAAAGTCTTAAAGAGACAAGGGCCCAACAGTGGAACAAAACAGTCCCAGCGCCCTCAGCCCAGCAGGCTGGGAGTCTGGGGAAGTTAGGGCCCTGGCTAGCGGCCGGACAAAGCAGCCGCGCTGATGCTTTCCAGTGATCAGCAGCCTCTCATTCGTTCCCCCCAACCCCAGCCAGCGCTGTAAAGGGTCCAGGAGCTTCCACTGCTGCAGAACAGCAGAGGAGCTACTCCGCCCACAGCAACCTCACAGAACCTACTCGCGGCTGGTGTGCAGCTAATCGGGAAGGACCCCAGAACCCACAACAAGGGCTGGAAAGCACCAAGGGGACCAAACTGCACCCAGCAGTGCTATATATAGGCTAGGCTGAGGGCAACCACGCACACAGGCAGCTCCGGGGATTATCCCAGAGACTGCCTCCCGATGGGTCAGAAACCAGTTCAGGCCCTGGAGAAGGGCAAAAAGAACAACAAGCAGGAAGGGACTTTGTTCTTCCAGCTGACACACATGGCACCTACCAGTGACCACTTCTATCACCATGAACAGACAGAGGAATATGGTACAGACAAAGATTACCCAGACAACCACAGAGAGTGGGCATAATGGAATAGATTTATACAATCTTCCTGAAAAAGAATTCAGAATAAAAATCATAACCATGCTGATGAATCTACAGAGAAATATGCAAGAGCTAAGGGAGGAAGTGAGGAAAGACAATGAAGAAATCAGACAAGCGATTGACGGGCTTAAGAGCAGACTGGATGAGGTGCAAGGGACTGTTAATGGAATAGAAATCAGAGAACAGGAATACAGAGAAGCTGAGGCAGAGAGAGATAAAAGGATCTCTAGGAATGAAAGAATATTATGAGAACTGTGTGACCAATCTGAACAGAACAATATTCACGTTATAGGGGTACCAGAAAAAGAAGAGAGAGAAAAAGAGATAGAAAGTGTCTTTGAAGACATAATTGCTGAAAACTTCCCCAAGCTGGGAAAGGAAATAGTCTCTCAGACCATGGAAGCCCACAGATCTCCCAACACAAGGAACCCAAGGAGGACAATACCAAGACATATAATAATTAAATGGCAAAGATCAAAGACAAGGATAGAGTATTAAAGGCAGCCAGAGAGAGAAAAAAGATCACCTACAAAGGAAAACCCATCAGGTTATCATCAGACTTCTCAACAGAAACCTTACAGGCCAGAAGAGAATGGCATGACATATTTAGTGCAATGGAACAGAAGGGCTTTGAACCAAGAAAACTGTATCCAGCATGATTATCATTTAAATTGGAGGGAGGGATTAAACAATTCCCAGACAAGCAAAAGTTGAGGGAATTGCCTCCCACAAACCACTTCTACAGGATATTTTAAACGGACTGCTGTGGATGGAAGCAATCCTAAGGCTAAATAGATGTCACCAGAGAAAATAAAATCAAAGCAAAGAAAGCAGACGAACCAAATACTAACTTAAGGCAAAAAATAAAATCAACTATCCACAAAAACAGTCAAAGGAAATGCAAAGGAGTACAGAATAAAACACCTTGCATATAAAGAATGAAGGAGGAAGAATAAGAAGGGATAGAAATAAAGAATCATCAGAGTGTGCTTATAATAGCTTAACAAGAGAGTTAAGTTAGACTGTTAGATAGTAAAGAAGCTACCCTTGAACCTTTGGTAACCACGAATTTAAAGCCAGCAATGGCAATAAGTACCTATCTATCGATAATCACCCTAAATGTAAATGGACTGAATGCACCAATCAAAAGACACAGAGCAATAGAGTGGATAAAAAGGCAAGACCCACTATATGCTGCTTACAAGAGCCTCACGTCAAACCCAAAGATATACACAGACTAAAAGTGAAGGCATGGAAAAAGATATTTCATGCAAACAACAAGGAGAAAAAAGCAGGTGTTGCAGTACTTGTATCAGACAAAATAGACTTCAAAACAAAGAAAGTAACAAGAGATAAAGAAGAACATTACATAATGATAAAGGGGTCAGTTCAACAAGAGGATATAACCATTATAAATATATATGCACCCAACACAGGAGCACTGACATCTGTGAAACATATACTAACAGAATTAATGGAGGAAATAGGCACAATGCATTCATTTTAGGAGACTTCAACACACCACTCACTCCAAAGAACAGATCAACCAGACAGAAAATAAGTAAAGACACAGAGGCACTGAAAAACACACAAGAACAGATGGACCTAACAGACATCTACAGAACTCTACACCCAAAAGCAGCAGGATACACATTCTGCTCAAGTGCACATGGAACATTTTCCAGAATAGACCACATACTAGGCCACAAAAAGAACCTCAGTAAATTCAAAAATATTGAAATTCTACCAACCAACTTCTCAGATTACATAGGTACAAAACTAGAAATAAATTGTACAAAGAAAACAAAAAGGCTCACAAATACATGGAGGCTTAACAACATACCTCTAAATAATCAATGGATGAATGACCAAATTAAAACAGAAATTAAGCAATATGTGGAGAAAAATGACAACAACAGCACAAAGCCCTGACTTCCGTGGGATGCAGTGAAGGCAGTTCTAAGAGGAAAGTATATTGCAATCCAAGCCTATTTAAACAAGGAAGAGCAACCCCTAATGAATAGTCTAAAATCACAATTATTGAAACTGGAAAAGAAGAACAAATGAGGTCCAAAGTCACCAGAAGGAAGGACATATTAAAGATCAGAGAATAAATAAATGAAATTGAGAAGAATAAAACAATAGAAAAAAATCAATGAAACCAAGAGCTGGTTCTTTAAAAAATAAACAAAATAGATAAACCCCTAGACAGACTTATTAAGAGAAAAAGAGAATCTACACACATAAACAGAATCAGAAATGAGAAAGGTAAAATCATGACATACCCCACAGGAATACAAAAAATTATTAGAGAGTACTATGGAAATCTATATGCTAACAAGCTGGAGAACCTACATGAAATGGACAACTTCCTAGAAAAATACAACCTTCCAAGACTGACCAAGGAAGAAACGGAAAGTCTAAACAGACTAATTACCAGTAATGAAATTGAATCGGTAATCAAAACTACCCAAGAGCAAAATCCCAGGGCCAGATGGATTCATTGCTGAATTTTCTCAGACATATAGAGAAGACATAATACCCATTCTCATTAAAGTTTTCCAAAAAAAAAGAGAGAATACTTCCAAATTCATTCTATGAAGCCAGCATCACTCTAATACCAAAACCATGCAAAGACGCCACAAAAAAGAAAATTATAGACCAATATCCCTGATGAACGTAGATGCAAAAATACTCAACAAAATATTAGCAAACCAAAATAAAAAATACATCGAAAAGATCATCCATCATGATCAAGTGGGATTTATTCCAGGGATGCAAGGATGGTACAATATTCGAAAATCCATCAACATCATCCACCACATCAACAAAAAGAAGGACAAAAACCACATGATCATCTCCATAGATGCTGAAAAAGCATTTGACAAAATTCAACATTCATTCATGATAAAAACTCTCAACAAAATGGGTATAGAGGTCAAGTACCTCAACATCATAAAGGCCATATATGACAAACCCACAGCCAACATCATACAGCGAGAAGCTGAAAGCTTTTCATCTAAGATCGGGAACAAGACAAGTATGCCCACTCTCCCCACTGTTATTCAACATAGTACTGGAGGTCCTAGCCATGGCAATCAGACAAAACAAAGAACAACGAGACATCCAGATTGGTAAAGAAGAAGTCAAATTGTCACTATTTGCGGATGACATGATATTGTACATAAAAAACCCTAAAGACTCCACTCCAAAACTACTAGAACTAATATCTGAATTCAGCAAAGTTGCAGGATACAAAATTAACACACAGAAATCTGTTGCTTTCCTAAACCCTAATGATGAGCTAACAGAAAGAGAAATCAGGAAAACAATTCATTCACAATTACATCAAAAAGAATAAAATACCTAGGAATAAACCTAATGAAGAAAGTGAAAGACCTATGCCCTGAAAACTACAAGACACTCCTCAGAGAAATTAAAGTGGACACTAACAAATGGAAATTCATCCCATGTTCTAGGCTAGGAAGAATTAATATTGTCAAAATGGCTATACTACCTAAAGAAATCTACAGATTCAATGCAATCCCTATCAAAATACCAACAGCATTCTTCAATGAACTAGAGCACATAGTTCTAAAATTCATATGGAACCACAAAAGACCCTGTATATCCAAAGCAATCCTGAGAAGGCAGAATAAAGCAAGGGGGATTATGCTCCCCAACTTCAAGCTCTACTACAGAGCCACAGTAATCAAGACAATATGGTACTGGCACAAGAACAGACCCATAGACCAATGGAACAGACTAGAGAGCCCTAGTATAAACCTCATCCATGTGTGGTCAATCAATATATGATAAAGGAGCCATGGACATACAATGGGGAAATGACAGCCTCTTCAACAGCTCTTGTTGGCAAAACTGGACAGCTACGTGCAAGAGAATGAAACTGGATTATTGTTTAACCCCATACACAAAAGTAAACTCGAAATGGATCAAGGACCTGAATGTAAGTCATGAAACCATAAAACTCTTAGAAGACAACATAGGCAAAAAATCTCCTGAATATAAGCATGAGCAACTTCTTCCTGAATACATCTCCTTGAGCCAGGGAAACAAAAGCAAAAATGACCTCATGGGACTACATCAAACTAAAAAGTTTCTGTATGGCAAAGGACACCATCAACAGAACAAAAAGGCATCCTACAGTATGGGAGAATATATTTGTAAATGACATATCTGACAAGGGGTTAACTTCCAAAATATATAAAGAACTTACACGTCTCAACACCCAAAAAGCAAATAACCCAATTAAAAAATGGGCAGAGGATATGAAGAGACAGTTCTCCAAAGAAGAAATTCAGGTGCCCAACTGACACATGAAAAGATGCTCCACATCACTAATCATCAGGGAAATGCAAATTAAAACCACAATGAGATACCACCTCACACCTGTAAGGATGGCCAACATCCAAAAGACTAAGAACAACAAATGCTGGTGAGGATGCGGAGAAAGGGGAACCCTCCTACACTGTTGGTGGGAATGTAAGCTAGTTCAACCATTGTGGAAGGCAATATGGAGGTTCCTCAAAAAACTAAAAATAGAAATACCATTTGATCTTTGAATCTCACTCCCTGGAATTTACCCAAAGGACGCAACTTCTCAGATTCAAAAAGACATATGCACCCCTATGTTTATTGCAGCATTTTTTACAATAGCCAAGATATGGAAGCAGCCTAAGTGTCCATCAGTAGATGAATGGATAAAGAAGAGGTGGTACATACACACAATGGAATACTATTCAGCCATAAGAAAGAAACAAATCCTACCATTTCAACAACATGGGTGGAACTAGAGGGTATTATGCTCAGTGAAATAAGCCAGGTGGAGAAAGACAAGTGCCAAATGATTTCCTCCCTCATTTGTGGAGTATAACAACGAAGCAAAACTGAAGGAA
Source organism: Smutsia gigantea (assembly GCA_032199065.1). Classification (NCBI taxonomy): domain Eukaryota; kingdom Metazoa; phylum Chordata; class Mammalia; order Pholidota; family Manidae; genus Smutsia; species Smutsia gigantea. The sequence goes on from JAVSCE010019523.1 coordinate 756,463, forward strand.
TGAAATAGCAGCAGACTCCAAGAAGGAACTAGTGGTTACCAAAGGGGAGGGGTGTGGGAGGGCGGATGGTGAGGGTGGGAGAAGGGGATTGAGAGGTCTTATGTTTAGTACACATGGTGTGGGGGATCACAGGAAAACAGTGTAGCACAGAGAAGGCAAATAGTGAATCTGTGGCATCTTACTACAGTGATGGACAGTGACTGCATTGGGGTACGGGTGGGGACTTGATAATATGGGTAAATGTAGTCACCACATTGTTTTTTCATGTGAAACCTTCATAAGAGTGTATATCAATAATACCTTAATAAAAATAAATTTAAAAAATGCCAAAACAATAAAAATAAAAATAAAAATAAACAACATAATGATTCAAAAAAACCATATAAGGTTACTACTCCAACTGTGTTCTTTTTCAAAGATGTTTTCTCTCTTTTGGGCCCTTTGAATTTCATAGTCTAACTACTTTGTTCTGCCTGGATTCTCAGCTCTGTCTGCTGGGTTGGCCTGTGTTGTGTTGTGCAGTTAGCCTGGGAAATCATAGGCTCAACTTTCTATTTTCCATCTTTCTGGAATCACTGTCATTTTTGTCTAGTGTTCAGTGTCTTGAAACTGTTGTTCTAAATATTGCATCTATTTTTTTCCCTGTTGGCAGGGGAACCAACCCATTTCTGTTACTCCATCTTGGACAGAAGTAGAGAACCAGAGGAAATTCCTCGGGTTTCTTTAAAATAAAATTCTCTCTAAAATTCTTTTGACATGAATAAGGACTCACCTTTTCTTTTCTCAGAGAATTTAAATGGAAATTAAATGAGGTAATTTTATATATAAAATTTTTTATGATATTGCCTAACACAGAGTCAGCCATGGACAATGTTGACTATTAATGTAATTATTAATGCTATTAGTGTGATTGTACTACCACTATACTTTTAGCAGCATTGCCCTCAAAAGAAATTTGAGTTACATGTTTTGCCGCACTTTATGATGCAGGTTGCAATGCAAACCAAGTTATCCTAGGTGATCCTTCAAAAGAGTCAGACTTAGCCATATTGCCATAGCTTCTATTTTTTTCTGCCCTTCATAGGATTTAATAAAAGACTGATCCTGAAGAAAATGGTCAGTGTATGTGGGTAATCCTTGTTTTTTTTGTTTTATATTTTATCTCTCCAGTCATTCAACCATTCCTACAGTGTATTTAAATGCTACTTTTCTCAGCAGGTTCCTAAATTGATACATAAAGATAAGTTTAGGCCAAACAATACATGCATGTGTTTGTAGGCTATTCATTTTTCAAACCTCTGTCTTCTACCAAATATTTAGGAGCACTGCAGAAAATTTCAAATATATACCAAGGGAATATTCTGGGTGTGGTGAAGTTTAGGAAGTTTATTTGACATGAAAATATACTCAACTTTTCATATTTTAAGAAGGTACAGCACAGTGTAGCAAGTGATTTTGAAATTTTTTTCTTTTAAAAGTCTATTCTTTTACTTAAACACAGTGTTAAGAAACTTTCTATCATCTGTCTATCTCTCCACCTATCTATCTATACACATCTTTTCCTTCAGATAAAATATTCTCTGACTCTGATTCTAAAATGACCAAGGATGCTGTGTCATATTATCAACAATAAGCCTTTTTGGAAGAGGTGATATTTTTTAAAGGATGTCTTGCCTCCTCACTTCTCCAATTAATCCATAATAATATATTACCATTCTTCCCATCTGCATGACTAGAATTGCCTGCCAAAATAAATCAAATATTTCTTAAAGTGAGGGATAGAGAAGAGTTTGTCCAAGTTTTCTTCTCAAGGCCTTTCAAAATGAGATTTGTTACACTGCAATGAACAGAATGACACAGTGGCACAGGAGAATGACATTTCAGAAATGTTCTCTATTTCTCTGAGGCTGATTTAATTTGGGGAGTAATAAGTATGTCGTTAAAGAACTCTGTGCCTTATGTTTGATACAAAGCTGACGGGTCTTTTACAATTCTTAGAACTTATTTAAAGGTTAGCTTTGGAATTATTACTATTATTATTTTAGATGTTAACATTAATCAAAGTTGTGAAACTAAACTCTTGAATTGAATGTTCAACCCCCTCCAAAGACTTCTTATTTGGCACTTTCTGTTCCGTTATACTCTCAATATGTACAGTACATCCAGGAAGAGGAGTCATAAAAGTAGCTCCATTGAGTCACAGGGAGTTCTGTCTGGATGATTGCATGTTGAACCTTAAATTGGAAATGCAAAAAACAATTCAATCACTGTTCTATTTAAAAATTTTTTTTTGTTTAAAAAATACCAATTTTGATTCAATGTGGACTCACAAGGTTACTGTGACATTATTTGTAGTGACATTCGAAAAATGAAATTTAGGTATTTGGGGTTGAGCTAATGATTTTACTTTTGAAAGAAAGGAAAAAAAATGTTATCCATAGTAAGACAGCATTAAATCACAAACAAGTACGTGCATGACAGATAATCCATGAAAATTTATTTTACTCAGATATCATTATCTGACATTAAAAATGGATACCTTGCAATAAGAAGCAATGTTCCAGGCTAAGAAGTTGGTTTATTAAATGGCTAAGCCCAATTCACACCTCTGGAACTTCTGTTTATTTTGCATTGCTCTTTGTCCAATCTCTCAACTGCCAGGCCACCAAGTGACACAGCTAGTCACCGTAACATAATGTCTTCTTGCAACAGAGTCTACGTTAGTTTCTGCTATTAAAATGAAGCAAAAATATCTTTTAAGCAGAGTCTATTTCAGAGTTTTATTTTAATCTTTGTTAGGTGTTTGTTAAAATAAGAAGTCACCTGTTAACCACTGAGTTTGTCAGGTAATGTTCCATCAAATTCCATTTTCACCTTCAAGACACTTTTGTATAATACACATCTTATTGTTACCTCGATTCCCATTAGAAGGCATTAAGAAACACGTTGAAACATAATGATTTCACAAGCACATGAAAACGAAATTGATTCTAAAAGTGGATTTTGTCAAATGCGTAACACATGTTATCTATCATCACCACCCTAAAAATCCTCTGTGTCTCCCATCTAACCTTTGACAAAAATCTTTTTATTGTCCGCGTAGTTCTGTCTTTTCAGAATGTCATGTCGTTGGAATCATACAGTATGTAGCCTTTTTAGATTGGCTTCTTTCACTTTGCAACGTGAATGGAGGGTACCTTCATGTATTTTCATGGCTTGATAGTGCATTTGTTTTCAGTGCTGTATAATATTTCACTGTCTGGATTTACCAGGTTATTTTCCATTCTCATCCTAGAGGACATCTTGGTTGCTTCCAAGTTTTGACAATTATGAATAAAGCTGCTGTAATTGATATGTGTGCAAGTTTTTTTGTGGGCATATATCTTCAACTTTTTTGGGCAAATACCAAGTCACAGAATTGCTAGATCACATGGTAAGTGCATGTTTTGTAAGAAACTGCCAAGCATATTTTCATATGTTTATGTGCCATATGTATATCTATATTTGGTGAAGCGTCTATCCAGGTCTTTGCCACTTTTTAATGCTGTTGTTTGTTTTCTTATAGTTGATTTTTGGAGTTCTTTGTATGTTTTATATAATAGTTCTTTATCAGAAATGTTTTTTTGCAAATATCTCTAAGTCTATGGTTTGATTTCTCATTTTCTTGAAAATTGGTGATATTTTGTCCCTAAAGTAATAGATTTGCACCACTGGAAATACTGACTACATTACTGCGAGATGTCATTGAGGAAATATACTTGGAATTATTGAATTAGCTTTACTAATATCTTCATGAAGGTACTGTCACTGTAAATCTCATTTTTAATTTCAAAATGATTGTTTTTGAAGTCTTTTAACCCATTATTGGTCAATGTATTTAGTGTAGAAACACAAAATCTTGTGCCTGCTGTCCATTTCTTGGCATATCAACTTGAAAGGATGTATGTTTAAAGGCTTTGATTTTTAAAGTCACAATTTGAACTGTTTAAAGCCTTCCAATTTCACTCTCGATTCAATCTTGGATCAAGAGGTGTATTATTTACTGCCAACAACTCTCTGTAGCTAAAATTGTTATTGGAATGATTTCAGATACAACATTTCTTACTCTTTTAATGAAACTGTCACTGCTGTCCATGTCATGCAGCCAATTCTCCATATACCGGCTCTTCCAAAGCTACATCATAAATCTCAAGGTGATTGTTAATAGTCTTCATCAGCATTGGCTGCCATAACAAAATACCATAGACAGGGTGGCTTAAACAACAGAAATTAATTTTTTCACTGTTCTGGAGCCTGGAAGTCTGAGACGAGGCTGACAGCATGAATGTGTTCTAGAGAGAGCAGTCTTCTGTCTAGCAGATGGCTGCCTTCTCACTGTAATCTCACATGGTGATGTGTGTGTGTGAGAGAGAGAGAGCTCTTCCTCTTCTTATGAGGATATGGTCTTGTCAGATGAGGGTCTATCCCTTGTGACCTCATTTAACCTTTTCTCTGAAAGACCCTCTCTCCACATACAGTCAGAACTGGGGGTTAGGTCTTCAAATTAAAAATTTTTGTCAAGGACCCAATTCAAGTCATAGCATTGATCAAAAAACAATTCTTCCATTTTGTCATGGCCATTGGTTTTCATCAACAAACAACAAAACAAAGTGTTTGAGGGCTCCTTTCTCATATGTACTAAGAACTGATTCATATTCCAAACTCTACAAATTTATTAAATTATGAAGCTAGTGCACATAAATGGAAGAAGGTGCATATCTTAGGTATTCTGCCACAAAAAGAATATCTTTCATTAAAGCAATTTTGCTGAATGCTTGATCTGCTTTTTCTCTGAATATATTTGCCTTTGACTTTTTTGGCTGATTTGACATGCTTCTCAGCATTAATACTAATTTTTGCTTTGAAGGCTGTACCCATGAAAGATGTCCTATACTTCAGGCTTTTTTCTTTGGTTACTGACACACTTTTACCAACTTTATAATGCAAAGGATTACTTTGTGAGGAAAAAAATCAGCTTGTTAGCAAGGTCACTGCACAGTGTTTGAAAGTGACACAAAGCTTCAAAATTCATGTCATTCATGAAAATGACATGAAAGCCTCAAAGGGCATAATGTCATGATTCAGTTACAAGCAATAGACAGGGAACTAGGATGAAATGTATTATGAATTCAATAACATTCAAATTTTAGATATTTATAATATCTTCCTCCTTACCATTTCAGTTTATATAAAATCATCAAATTTATAAATTCATTTGTTCTTGAGCATCCAGATTCAGATTTGCATATTATAATCATGGTGAAATTATGTCCATCTTTTATGTGCATAATGTTGTCTGACTTGTAGTATTTTATACAATTTTCAATTTAAAGCTTCTGTAGGCATATAAAATGTAAAATTATATGCACCTATATACAATGTAAAATTAATTTCATGTTCACTAAAACATATATTCTACTTTTAATTTTAATTGATATTCTGTATGTGAGACTCTAACAGCCCAATTAAAATAACTGAAATTGAAATATAATAAAACTAAAAAATTACATTAAAACCTTGTGGAAATGCTAGCTAAAGTATGTTTCAATATCCCATGTTCCAATATTCCAGTCTTTCCTGACCGGCAATCTGAATTTTGTATAACAGACCTGACTTGGTGAACATTCTAACATCTCAGAAGCTCTAGAACTCTAACAATTAAGTCTTCAGCCTATTGCTTGAGTGTGTCTGTTCTTCCACTGCAGGGGACACTCACTGGCTTTCATATTTAGCCACAAAACTGCTTCCTGCAAGTCATTATCCTTCTACATGAGTCATTCAACAGCAATAATCAGCCAACTCCACTATTTCTGTAGGCATTGTTCCTCCCACATTTGTGAACAGCTTGCGTCATTATACTTGTTACAACATTCTCGCCTCCACTGGGATATTTTCCCAGGTCATCAGGGGCTGGAGAAGCTTTAGCAACTGAACCACCCCCTTTACCAGGGACTATCCATGCTCCATCTCCCAGCCAGGACAAAATCCATGTCACCTGCCAGGCAGTAGATGAGTTAGTCTGTCTGTTACCACTGCCACTGAGTTAGCTGGGTCCTCCAAGAAGTAGATGCCAAGGCAGGATTAAACCTACAAGGGATCTATTCATAGAGATGACGGTGAGGTAATGTGAGGAGGGAGCTGGAGACGTCTGGGAGAGTTTTGAAACTGCAACGAAAGCCTGTCTCCAACTGAAGAAGAGAGGAAGGCAGGCAACTTGGAAGGGTTCTAGATGGTACTGGTGACTGAGAAGGTTCAGCAAAGCCAAAGGTGGCCATCAGAGGAGTCCCATCTCCACCAGGAGTGCGACTGGCCATGGTACCTGCCATGCTCAGCTGCTGTCTGCATGTGACATGATGGATTTCAGCATGCCGAAACCAGGGCCCTTAATTTTGTTTCCTAAAATTAGACACTTGAAATGTGCATCCTTAGACCCTCATACCAGGCTGGGATGAGGAAATAGAGACCCAACACTTCTGCCTCACCTTGGCAGCTGGGACTTATCACACCACAAAAGCCATTTCAAAAAAGCCTCCTTGTAAAGGATCTCATAAACCTCTAACCCCACAGAGTGTATATCCTCAATAGAAATGATGGAGTTCTGTCACTTTTTCCCTTTTATTACCTTTAAAACCTCAAAACAGTGGTGTCGGTTTGAAAAGGGCATCTATTGTCTTTCTGCCTTGGCTGAAATGGAGCCAAGAGGAGCATCACTTAAGTCTGGAGGTGTTTGCTTGGACTCATATGGGAGGCCTGCTGGCCTGGGTGAAAGGGACTCCTGGTGGAGAGAGCTGGTGAGATTCTTGGCCAAGAGTCATGTCTAGAGGACAGGTTCATGAGGTGTCCAGAAAGATTTGTGAAGCTCTAGGCATAATATGAGCCCAAGTGGCAAAGGATGGCCCAGATTTAGGCAGGACGCTATTCTACCTAGCTCTGAGTGGAAATGATAAATGAGTTGCCAGCATACATAAAAATCTCCCTTAGGATGGAAAATGCTCTCTTTTTTTTTGATTCTCTTGAATTTTAATTTTAATTTTTTTATCAAAGTATAATTGACATACAATATCCTATTAGTTTTAGGTGTTCATCATAGTGATTCAACATTTTTATATTTTATAAAATGATCTGAATAAAAAGTCTAGTTGCCATCTGCCACCGTAAAAGTTATTACGATATTGCTGACTATATTCCCTATGCCATATAATACACCCCCATAACTTACTGTGTTACACCTGGAAGCTTGTAGCTCTTAATCCCCCTCATCTATTTTGCCCATCACCCAACTCTTTCCGTCTTCGGTGACCAACCATTTGTTTCCTATATCTATGAATCTGTTCTGTTTTGTTTTGTTTGTTCATTTGTTTTTTTAGATTCCACATCTAAGTGAAACCATATGGCATTGGTCTTTTCCTGTGTGACTTATTTCTCTCAGCATAATACTCTCAAGGTCCATCCACGTTGTTGTGAATGGCAAGATTTCATTCCTTTTTATGGCTGAGTAATATTCCATCATATATATTCTACACCTTCTTTATTCATTTAATATGGAGAATAATTTTTGTCATCATGGGCAGTGATAGTGGTTTAGGTTTTCAAGAATCATTACATGATACAAAAATGGGACTAAGAGTGTTACATTCGATACATCGCAGTGACTGTGGGTATTCAGTGATCTTGGGGTTCAGCTTTAGATATTCCCAGAAATAACTGAACCAAATTTTGCATAGGATTAATTTCTGGTAGTCAAGATATTGAAGCTTGTCTAAGTGTGTCCCTCAGGCTCCAGATAATAACAGAAATCACTTTATGTATTCTGATTGTAAAGGATCTTAATACATGAAATTAGAGACTTATATAAGTGTTGGCTGGGCTGAGGAATCAGAGGTCAGGCAAGACAAACTCAATTTGAGCACCAAGGTGGGTGATTCTCAAGAGTTCACCTAGAAACAGTTGGGAATCTAAGAACCTCTGGGCACCTTCTACTGAGTATCTCACTTTGCAGCACCAACTCAAGTAATTAGCAAGAACTTACTACCATCCGTCCCAACTATATACAGTGGGTGATTCTCAGGAGACTGTCAGAAACTGCTGCAAATCACCTAGCTGCCATCCAGCCCACTTGTCTGCCTGCAACTGTCCCTTTTGGTGGCACCTTCTAACTTTCATGAGCAGGCCTCTCATGGGCAGATGTTAACCCAAAACCACACGTGGAAGGAGATTTTGGGGAATGTATTTAGAGAGAATCATAGTTAATGAAAGACAATCAAATGATCTACTATAATTGAGGAATAAACAAAAAGTGTGACATCTTACTGCCATAAGCTGGTGAGTCACAGGACTTTTAGTTTACCATCACATCCTTAAAGAAGGAAAGCTGACATGGTATTAGAAAGTCTTTTTGATTCAGAGTCTGAATTCTGTCTGGCTCCTCCATTTTCTAATTGGGATTTTTTTCACTCTTTTGCACATAACTTTATTTTCCCATTTTACAGCTGCATATCTCAGAGACTTTTCCATATCAACCCATATATATCTGCCACATTTTTTTCACAACAATGCTAGAATAGATTTTAATATAAGAATGACTGTAATTGCTTAAAGCAAACTTATTTTGTGGCACATGAGGCTGCTTTTAGTTGTTTGTTATAATAAACGTTTTTTACAGTCAAATTACTTGTGTGTACATTTGAGTATATTGGTAGGTCAAATTCCAAAACTGGAATAGATGCATAAAAATTGCATACATTAAAGAATGTGAGAAATCAACAGAAATTGATTACACTTCACGTAATTAGGATGATTTAATTTCCACAGTGGGTGAGTGTTGTTTCACATTTTTACTATCATTTGTTGTAATTAAACTTTTAATATTTGCTAATATGATAGGTGAAACACATGTTATTATTGTTTAAATTTACATTTTTTATTTACAAGAGACATGATCATGTTTTACCATTTTTATGGAGCTTGTATATTTCTTCCTTGGAGAAATTTCTCATTAATCTTACAAGATATTGTTGTTATTCTTATTAATCTGTAGGGGCTTTTTACAAACCCATAAAATTAGCCTTTATATTTGGATATTAATTGTTTGGTATGTAATGATTTGTGCTTGTTAAATCTTAAATGGTTTTATAATTTGGATTAATTTTTTAAAGTCTTCATTTTATTTTGCTTTAAAGTATACTTTATTAGATTTTAATATTATAAATCCTGATTCTTTGTCTTTTTTCCTCTTTTAGCCTGTGTCTAACATTTCACAGTTAACCCTCCACAGTAAGTTTGTTGTAATAAAATAGAATTTAAGCAAATCATTGTCATTTTTAATTTTTTATCCTATTATTTTGTAACATTTTATTTGTTTCAAAAGTTTTAACAATAATTACGCTTTGTTGTTTTTTTACTTGCATTCACTTTTTTCCACACCCTATTTTTATTATTCTAGAACAATTTGAGTAACATCTTAATCAACTTTAGTAGTAACCAAAAGATGATAGATAAACTAAGAGCTTTACATGTATTAACTTACATAATTGTTTGAAAGCCTATGAGGTAGATACAGATATGAGGTTTTTATCCCTATTTTTATTTTCTTCAGATGACACAGAAGCGTAGGAGTTGGTTAATTTGTCTGAAGTCATGCAAATGGCAGTTGCTAGAGAGTGAGACTGGAATCCAGGCAGGCTGGCTTCAGAGTTTCATGCTCCACACATGCTGTCAGTTCTTTGAGGACCTTGTCTTTCAAAATATTCAGTTTGATATTTCCAATTTGTTATGCGATCAGAATTGAATCTTCCCATTTAACTGATTCTTGATTCTCAAAGCCGAAAACCACCCAGTGGCGCTCACACGGTCGTGGCCGCGTCGGGATTTTTTTTTTAATGTCTCTTGTTGGGGTGGGTATGAGCTAAAGCCATAAAAAGAAAAATGTGATGTATGTGTCCAGTAGGTACTGTTTTGTTTTTGTTTTGCAAGAAGAGTTGAACTATTTTTGATAGAAAGAGTAAATGGAGGGAAATGGAAAAAAAAATCTCACTGTGGGATTGCCTGGAAGCTGGAATCCTAGAAAACAGGAAACAAAAGAAGTTGCCAGGAATGTGTCTAATATATCTCAAAGGGGCTCTTCCTCTATGTGGGTCATCTTGTCTCTGAGAAGTTTCTATATCCCTGCCTAAATAAATGTAAAAATTATAAGTTTGAGCTAAAAGTACTCAAGCCCCTTCAGAGGGTCACTTTCTTGAGCTCTTTCTGCTACAGGATCTCCCTGGTCCTTTCTGCTTCCCTGGAGGCACCCCTTTTGGGTCCTCCACACATAAAACTGGGGACTTAACTGCCCCTTTCTGCAGAATACTTCCTGCAGCCATACCCATGTCTGTGCCCAAGTGACAGGAGGACCCAGCCAGAAAAAACAAGGAACACAAGTTTGCCTGCTCTCTTGGGATCACCGTTCCTTTCTAAAAAAATTATTCTGATTTCATTGTGGTAGATGTTTTCATTTGTGACCTTGAACGATTAAACTGGGCTTTATTTGTATTCATAACACTTATTATCCCTGATATATTGTATGTTGATTAGGTTGTTGGTTTGCTATCTGACTCTCTACCCACTTCCTGTACTATAATGTAATCACTTTGATGGCAGAAAGTTATTCATTGCCTTATTCCCAGCATGAGGAACAGTGCATAAATCTTAAAATGCTCGATGTATATGGCTTAAATTATACAGAAATTAATTCCCAGAGAGAATCGAAGAATTGCCCTGGGCTTTTGCTCATGGCCCAGTTATGTCAAATATATATAACTCTTTTTCTGAATCTTAAAAAGTGGTATCAGAGAATATAGGAGGTCATGGTCCCTTCAAACTGCTACCTAGCGAATGGTTGGTAAATTTTCAATTATAAGTTCATCAATGTCTAAGTTTTAAATATGGAAAGGGATAGACTGAGAAGTTCCTTAACTGACATTCATAGAATTTTCAGTACATGTATTGGTTATCTATTGTTACTGTAACAAATTGCCACAAACTCAGCAGCTTGACAGAACAATTGTTTATCTTAGAGTTCATAAATAGGACATAAGTCTGGCATGATTCTCTCTGGGCTAAAATCAAGGTGCTCACAGGGCTGGGTTCTTTTCTGGAGGCTCCAGGGAAAGCCCCATTTCCTTGGTCATCTGAGTTGTTGGTAGAATTCAGTTCCTTTTATTTGTTAAGACTAAGACGATCCTTTCCTTGCCACCTGTTTGCTGAAGGCTGAGCTGGCCTCTACAGGCCGCCACATTCCTGGGCTCTTGTTCCTCTTCTCAAGCTTCAAAGCCAGCCGAAGCGAGCCAAATCCCTTTCACACTTGGAATCTTTCCTGTCTTCTCTCTCTGACCCAGGCATGAAATGCTTTCCACTTCGAGAGGTCTTATGGGATTAGATTGGGTCTCCCTGGATAATCAAGCATATGGCCTCAAGGTCCAATTATCTCAGTCACATCTTCAAAGTCCTTTATGTCATAGAATCCAACGTTTTCCCAGTTCTTAGAGTTTAGGGCATGACATCTTTGGTGGACCATCATTCTGCTGACACTATAGAAATGGCTTTTGACAAAGGTAATAATTAAGCTTAAATGTTCAGATCATTGATAGTAACTGAATAATTTTTATCATGTGAAGTTAAAACAGTTACTCTTAGTGATAAGAAATTCAACATTCTAAAAAGAACTATGTCTTGGAGCTCTGTAATTTGTGAAATTGTAACGTAAACTAATTGAGGTGGGTTTTTTTTTCAAAAATGATTCTCAGAGGAGAAAGTCTCAGAAACAACCTTCTATTCTTTCTATTAGAAAACAAGATTTCCAGGGGAAAATTAAAGAACTTAATTGATATATAAAACTTACACTGGTATAATATTTTGTTTCCGAAATAATTTTATCTCAAATAGACCAATCTTGTTGGTCTGGAATGAACCGAAATAAAATAGGAGAGTGACAACCTGACTAAAACAGTGATTATTAAAATGTTCTTTCCAAGGCTTGATAGCTTAAGAAAGAATTTATGCCTAATTCTATTTAAATTTTACTTTGAACTCGTTGCTTGAGGTCATATCTGGGCTGACTCTTGACTTGAGTATGTCTCTAGGGAGCCCTCCACTGACATTTTTAAGATTAAAAAATTCCAAATCCTGGGCAAAAAGAGATAGAGCACGGAGTAAAGGAGGTAGACTTAGTTGGAAATTGTCCAGGAAGCTGACAACCTGAAGTTGAGGCCCGCAGAGTTCATCCTAAAGCAGATGGAGAATGTGGTTAGGGTCCCCTGACCTTCCCTACCCAGGGAGAACTATAGGTCCTTTCAGATAAGGCAGTAAAATGGTCCAGTGTCAAATGGTATGGAGCCTTCACTCGGTCGAGGCAATTGTCTTCTGAATTGAATGTGTAAATAGCACAGCAATGGCTAGGGATTGACCATGGCTCTTACTGCTAGAGCACCCAGTGAACTACCACAGCATGCCCTTTTGTCAGGTGCTGCCTGGATACGCAAAGTGAAAATCCTCCCTGCCGATTTATCTTGAAGAAAGGTGACTTTGTGAAGACGTCTGTGTAACAGGCCATCTCCATTGACTTGACTGTACCTTGAAATGACCCACAGGATCCCCTGAACAGCAAATTATCTACTATGATTACATACACTTCCTGGAGATGCTAGATGTCAAGGGAATAGTGCGATACTTGTATATACATTCTGGGTAGTGCATCTCCATATGAACAACAACGCTTGCTATATTATTGGGTTTCAGTGATAGCATCCCTAACTGCAGAAAGACATTTGATTGATGTGCACGCATTTATGTCCTATGTTACATCAGAGCAATGCATGCAAAAAAGAGTTTTTCAGCAGAGTTTACCTTCTCACGAAATATAGGTGGTATATTCGATGACAGCCAAAGGCTGAGGCATAGGTAAAGTGCATTAGGGACATGAGAATGTAGCAGTAGAGCCTGCTATGTAGATAGTCCCAGAGCCCTCTGGTGAACTTCTCTCAGCTAAAGTACAAGGTCTTCATCTTTTTCTTGAAATTTTTAATTCAAGTGCCTGCAGGAAAGTGCACACATCATAATGTGTAGCTCAGTGAGTTTTTATGAAGTTAACACATTCATGTAACACCGCTGAGATCAAGAAACAGTATTGTTAATACTAAAAAAAGAAAACCCTTTTGCCCCATACCAGTACTGAATGTAGCCACTATCCTGATTTCTTACCACTGATTAATTTTGCCTGTAACTGAACTTTATTTAATTTGAACAAAAGTGTGTACTTTTATGTTTGGCCTTTTCCACTGAACATTAACTTTATGAGGTTGATTTATGGTGGTGCATATAGTTGCAGTTTATTCATTCTCAGTGCTGTATAATATCTATTGTGTGACTAGACTGCAACTCACTTATCCATTTAGAGTTGATAAACATCCATGGTGTTTCTGGCTATTACATGTAATTCTGCTAATGAACTTTCATATACAAATGAAAACAGACCTCACCACACACACACATACATTGCTGTTGGATATACTAGATGAGAATGCTGGATCACAGGGGATCCATATAATAGGTTTAGTAGGTTCTACCAGACCATTTCCAAAGGGACTGCACCAATGTATACTCCCACCAGCATGTATGACTATTTTAATTACTCTACATCTCACCAATGCTTGGTACCCTTAGCCTTTGTTATTTTGGCCTTTCTTATGGATTTTCAGTGAGACGGCCCCATAGCATTTCCCTGGTGACTAATAAAGTAGATCACCTTTCATACGTTTGTTGCTATTGTGACAGCCTCTGATAACTTTATGTCCACTTTGAGATCGGGTTTGGTGAGGTTATCTATAACCCCACTCTTTGAAGATCCTACTGAAGAACAAGTAGCAGAGCTTGAGTGATGGCAGTGCCAGATATTCATGTGACTGCTGACGGAAGACACTTGTCAGTCCAGCTGGGCTGCTGGAGCAGAACACCATAGACTGGGTGACTTATAAAAGCAGGAATTTATTTCTTACAGTTCTGGGAGCTGATCAAGTCCAAGATCAAGGCACTGGTACATTCAGTGTAGGTGAGAGCCTGCTTCTTGATTCACAGAAGGCCATCGTCTTACTGTGCCATCACATGCTAAAAAGGGCAAGAGAGGTCTGCTTTCTCTTTATAATGGCAATAATCCCATCACAAGGGCTTTCCTCTAATAACGTAATTATCTCCCAAAGGCTCCCCTCCTAATACTATCTCATTGGGGTTTAGGATTTAAACATATACATTTGGCGGGGGACACAAACATTCAATCTAAAACAATGCTCAACTAGAGCTGACCAAAATCACTAATGGAATGAAAGAAGGCAAGGATGGTCACCACGGGAGACAGAATTATATGTAGTTTGCTTAGTCATGACTAACCATGACCACGCAGATGATGTTTGCCTGGTAAACACCAATCCCGAAGTTGTTGCTAGTGACTTATATTGTGGTCAGACAAACGGTCATAATTATTTGGATGCCCTTTTGGGGGTAGTTACTTTGTACATAACTGTTTCACTTACATCTGGCCTCAAGATGAACATGAGAACTCCAACCAGTGTGATTCCCAGTTGTGGAATCAGCAGGTTGATAGTTTCCCTTCTTTTTTTTTGGTAATAGCTATAATTAACCATTTTTAGGTACAGGTACCAGGTATAATTGGTATTTTTAAAAACTGCACATATTTAATATATACAATTTGATAATGTGGAACCATCACAATTAACATAGTAAATATATCTATAACCTCCAAAAGTTTCTTTGTGCTTTGTTCTCTGTGTGTGTGGTATGTGTGTGTGAAGAACACTTAACATGAGCTTTACCCTCTTAATTTTTTTAAGTGAACAATGCAATATTCTAATAGTAGGCACTATGTTGCAGAGCAGATCTCTAGAACTTATACATTGTGTACAACTGGACCTTTATTGACCAACTTTCCATTTCTTCCATTCCCCCAGCCTCTGGCAACCACCATCCTACTCTGCTTTTTTTGAGTTTGATTATTAGGTACCTCATATATGTGGGATCACACAGTACTGGTCCTTCTGTGATTGACGTATTTCAGTTAGCAGAAGGTCCTCCAGATTCATCTATGTTGTCACATATTGCAGGATCCTTCCATTTTACGACTGAATTGCACTCCATTGTATGCTTAAACCAACTTTTCTTTATCCATTTATTTACTGATGGACATTTCAGTTGTTTCCATTTCTTGGCTATTGTGAATAATGTGGCAATGAACACTGGGGTGCAGATAATATCTTTGAGATATTGACTCAGTCTTCTGATATAGATGCACAAGTGGGACTGCTAGATCATATGACAGTCCTAGCTTTCATTTTTTGAGGAATCTCCATACTGTTGTCTATAGCGGCTGTTTGATTTTACATTACCACCAACACTCAAATGCATCTGCACAGCAAAGGAAGCAGTCCATAGGGTATATGGGTTCCAATTTCTCCACATCCTCACCAAAACTTATCCTTTTTTTTTGTTGTTGTTAATAGTCATCCTACCAAGTGTAAGATGATATCTCATCATGGTTTTAATTTGCATTTCTCTAATAATTATTGGGGTGCCCTTTCACACACTCATCAGCCACTTGCATGTCTTTGGAGAAATTTTTGGCCCATTTTTAAATTGGACTTTTTTCTTTCTTTCTTTTTTGCTATTGAGTTGTATAAGTTCTTTACATATTTTCATATTAACCCCTTGTCAAATAATTGGTTTGTAAATATTTTCTCCCATTCCATATGTTGCCTTTTCACCCTGTTGACTGTTCCCTTTGCTGTGCAGATGCATTTTAGTTTGATGTAGTCCCTCTCCATCAACTGTTGATTTTGTTGTCTGTGCTTTTGAGTTAATATCCAAAAAAAAAAAAAAAAAAAAGAAATCAGTGTCAAGACAAATGTTAAGAAGCTTTTCTCCTATGTTGCCTTCTAGAAGTTTTACAATTTCAGGTCTTATATTTAAGTCTTTAATCTGTTCTGAGTTGATTTTTGTGAATGATATAAGATAAGGGTCTGATTTCATTCTTATGCATGTGCATATCCAATTTTCCCAACACTATTTGTGGAAGAAACCATCTTTTCACCATTATATACTCTTGGCATCCTTGTATATATGTTGTTTATTTATGGCTGTCTGCTATGTTCCATGAGTTTATGTTTTTCTCCCTTCTTTCTGTTAACTTGGAGTTTAGTTTGTTTCCTTTTGCTAGTTCTTTGAGGTGTAAATTTAGGTCGTTTATTTGAGATCTCTCTTCTTTTTAAATATGTGTGTTGATCATTATAAACTTCTCAGTGCTGTTATTATTGTTTCCCATAAATTTTGATATATTTTGTTTTCATTTTCATTTGCTCAAGATATTTTATAATTTCTTTTTTGATTCATTGATTGTTCAAAAGTGTGTTTTTTCCACATAATTATGAATTGTCCAGTTTTCATTCTGCTATTAATTTCTAGTGTCATTCTGTATGGTGTCACATTCTTAATTTTCTTAAATTTGCTAAGGCTTGTTTTGTGACCTAATTTGATTTATTCTGGAGAATGTTTCATTCATTCTTTAAAAAAAAATTCTTCTGGTGTTGGATTGAATATTCAACATATTCAACCCAAAAGACATTTTAGGTCCTTTTGGTCTACAGTGTTTTCAAGTCCACTATTTCCTTATTGATTTTCTTTCTGTATATTTTACCCACTTTTAGATAAACATTTCAACAGTAAAATGGTGAAAACTGGGTCTAAAAGAATTACCTTAAGTGATCATGATATGTCATCAATACAGGCACATAAATGAGTGCTCTAGATATCCATTTCTGGAAGCACTTTGGAGGGATGATCAATCTGAGCAGCTGTTTATCGAGCAAATACCATTTCAACATATGATTTGAAATCTTTGAATAAACCCTAACGGTTAGGAAACTGAAACTCTGAGAGGTAAAGTGATGTTGTGAGTATTTTATGTGTAGACTCTGGTTTTAGACTGTCTGGGTTTAAATATTGCCTCTCCCCATTACTAGTAGCTAACAGTACTGCTATTGTTGTTATTATTATTTGTATAAATAACATAAAGAGGATAAAGAGGAAGAAAGTCACCTATGGTCACAATGTGACTGGCAGGAAGCTCAATCTCTCTTAATGGGAGCCCCCCTTGTTATCTGGGGTGAACTGTTGCTCTGTCCTCTTTTTCACTGCTGTTGGGATAAAGTACAAATGTCTTAATAATTAGATGTTTAGGTTTTTTTTTTACTAGGGTTTCAACAATCCCCTTCCCTCATCATATGCTTTAACTACTCTGGTTTACTTAATAAATCTCAAACATAAACTTCACATCTTCGTATCTTTGGTCATTTTTTCCTTGTGTTGGATGGAGTGTCTTGTCCTGTCCCTTTACATAGCTGGCAAATTGTTATTTATGCTTTAAGACATGGCTGTCTTAGAGATGTTTGGATGCAGTAACAGAGGCTTCCTTAAGCTAGATTTCATGAAAACGGTGAATTTAATGGGAGGACACACAAGATATCAATCAGAACCAAAGGGCACGAAGTGTAGGCAAGCCTCAGGACTGGAGTCAGAAATTGGAAATGTTCTAGAAACAAAGCTCTTTTCCCCTCTCTTTCTCTCTCCGTGAACATAAATGGCTGCCATTAAGAAGTTAACAATATAACCAAAAGTCCACTAATTGGCTCTTAGAAGCTGATTTGGGGTCTCATCACCAGATTGGTCAAAAACTCCATTATACCCAGCTCTGAATTCTAGTTTGTCAGTAAACTAATTTCACAATATAACTAACAAGTACAGCCAGAGAGTGAAAAGAATTTGCCTTTCTGAAAAAAGACTCATTTGCTGTTAACTGGTTTAATATACTAGTAAATAAAAACATAACATGCCCTTCTTTAGGAGTAATTACTGGAAGACTTTGGGGAAAAAAAGGCATATCATTCATCGTAGCCTTCTATTCAGAAATAAACTAAAGTCTTTCCTCTCAATAAATTCGGATATAAGTTTAAAAAGATGAGTGTAAAAAGTCACTGCTTAACTGCAAACTCACATTTGGTGGCATGATGAGAACTGATTAAAAGTATTTTCTACCTCAGATGTCCTTAGAGCCATTTCCTTAGACCCATTTAGCATTTTTATCCTACGATTTGAAGTTTTCAAAGGTACATTCTTCTTCTCTCTATTCTAATTTTTATAAATTATATTAGGCAGACTGAATGTTTATTGAAAAATATCAGAAGAACTTAGAAAGTTTTCCTTTCACTTCCTACAACTTATTTTCAAGGAAAGTAAACAAGGTATATAGACTTAATCTATTACAAGAAAGGGTGTTTATAGGTTTGTGTTCTCTAAACCAAAACCTGAATGGTGACATAAGAGCATCTCTCATGAGGACAAAGGGCAGACCCATAAACATGGTCATCCCTAGAAGGGGAGGAAACCTGGAAGTGGAGGAAATTCATGGATTTATGGGGTACTTGGTGATTGAACAAAAGCTTTCTTCCCATAAAAAAAAGAATAATTCTGTTCTATCAGTGCCTGAGTCATTCAATAATTTAATTTCCTACTGTTAAGAAATTTAGGGCCTTAAAAGGCAACCCTGTGACCTGAGAGGCAGCCCATTATAACTTGGTGTGGACTGGTTAATCCGTTATCTCAGTGTATCAAATGATAACATCTTAGGTAAAAGAAAACTACCTTACCTGAGAAGGGCAGCTTTCATTGGGGCTGGAAACTTCTTGATTTGGATCTGCTGCATAGAAGTCATGGCAGATCTGAACCGGAACTGCTGTATGGAAGACATGGAGGAAATAAGGATGGATGTATGTCCCTTCATAGGGCAGAGCAAAGGTGCTCCTGTTCTAGGTTGTTCCCCGCAGCTGTCAGGGAACTTTCTTGGGAAGACTGCATTTCTCCTGTGGAAATGCAATCACTATTCCATTTCATGACAAATAGGCTTTCCTTTCAATTGGTCACTATTGTGGCTTACTAAAGAGAATGGAAGTGGAGGCTGTTTGGTTTGGGAAAAACATCCTGAAACCTGAGGGATTTTTTGGGTTGAAAATCCAGTTTGAAATGCTCCTGCAGTTGTCTCAGTAGCTGTTTTTATATTAAGCTTCAAACCTAGCCTGGATTAAGGCTAATTTAATAAATTCCTTTTCTATAAGGACAGCTGCTTGATTTTCCTGTCTGGACAACAGAATCTTGATTATAAAGTTGGTTGGACTTTACTTGATTTAGTTATCTAGCTGAAAATGAACAAGAAAGGGCTTTTAAACTGAGGACTTATGAAGATGGTAAAGGACATATTGAATCGTGACTAAATCTACTTTACAGTTAACTTGAACATAATGATATACAACAAACTATGTAATTATTATGTGGGTTCTGATATTAATCGTAACTTCTCTTCATTAGAAACTGTGAAACCTGTTTGCTAAGGAGAACACTTTATTTAGTCAAAGGAAGTATTTCTCTCGATCCACTTTTAATTATCTTTTTTCTTTTTTTTAGACATCCAAGTTTTCTGCTTTTTCTTTATATGTGATTTATCCTGATCACTTTGGTGGTAATATTAGAGATGGTGACTTCTTTGACATTATCAATTAAAAAGCTGTCAATCTCTTCATCTGAAATTGCTCAATTTTCAATGTAAAATTTTACACAGAATATCATAAACTGTATTTATTTAAAAAATAAATCTACTTTTCCCCTTTTAGTATGAAAGTAGCATATATTCATTATAAAAATTTATATAAAAAAGAGAACGTAAGAACCATTCATTAGTCTATTATGCTGTATATATCTTTCAGATTTTTAGTGCATCTTCTTGTACATAAAACCTTAAATCTACTGTATATTGTTTGTACCCCTTGTTTTTCACTTAACATAAGTCTCTTCCCTTTTCAATAAACATACCTCTATATGTTTAGATTGTGTTGGAAATAGAGAGACCATCAACTTAATATAGACTGTTACATATTCAGGAAACCATCTATGAACTTTATGGTAACCAAAAACCTATAATAGATACACAAAAAAATTAAAAAGAAAAATAAATCCAATAACAACATTAAAGAAAACCATCAAATAATAAGAGTATAATAGAGGAAGAAAGGAAAAGAGAGGAACTACAAAAACAGCCAGAAAACAATCAATAAAATGGCAATAAGTACATACCTATCAGTAACTTCCTTAAATGTAAATGGACTGAATGCACCAATCAAAAGACATAGGGTGACAGAATGGGTAGAGAAACAAGACCCATCTCTATGCTGCCTATAAGAGGCTCATTTCAGACCTAAAGACATACATAGACTGAAGTGAATGGGATGGAAAAAGATATTCCATGCAAATAATAGGGAGGAAAAAGCAGGAGTAGCAGTTCTTATATCAGACAAATAGACTTCAAGGAAAGAAAGTAACAAGAGTCAAAGAAGGACATTACATAATGATAAAGGGGTCAGTCCAACAAGAGGATATAACCATTATAAATATCTATGCATGCAAAAATAGGAGCACCTAAATATGTAAAACAAATACTAATGGAACTAAAGGAGGAAATAGTCTGCAATTTATCATATTAGGGAACTTTAACACACCATTTACGTTAATGGACAGATAAACCAGACAAAAAGTAAATAAGGAAACAGAGGCATTGAACAAACACTAGGTCAGATGGGCTTAACAAATATATACAGAACATTCCACCCAAAAGCAGCAGTATATATAGTTTTCTCAAGTGTACAAAAATGTTCTCCAGAATAGATCACATATTAGGAAACAAAAAGAGCCTCAATAAATTTAAAAAGATTGAAATTGTATCATGCATCTTTTCAGATCACAATAGTGTGAAACTCGAAATAAATTACACAAAGAAAACAGAAAACTCCACAAAGACAAATAGACTAAACAACATGTTTCTAAATAATCAATAGATCAGTGAACAAATCAGAGAAGAAATCAAGCAATACAGAAAGAAAAATGAAAACAAAAATATAATACTGCAAAATATGTAGAACACTGAAAAGGGATTCTAAGAGGGAAGCACATAGCAATACAGGCCTACCTCAAGAAACAAGAACAATCCCAAATAAACAGTTTAAACTCACAATTAAAGACCAGAAAACGAAGAACAAATGAAACCCAAAGTTAGTAGAAGGAGGGACATAATAAATACAGTGCAGAAATAAATAAAATAGAGAAGAATAAAACATTAGAAAAAAATCAATGAAACCAAGACCTGGTTCTTGGAGAACATAAACAAAATAGAAAACCCCTAGCCAAACTTATCAAGAAAAAGAGAGCGATGGCACAAATAAACAAAATGATTAATGAGAAAGGAAAATAATCACAATGGATATCACAGAAATACAAAGAATTATTATAAAGAAATACACAGAAATACAAAGAAACTATACACAGAACTACAAAGAAAATTATATGCCAGTAAATTGGACAACCTATAAGAAATGGACAAATTCCTAAAAAAAAGTACCTTCCAAGACTGACCCAGGAAGAAACAGAAAAGCAGACCAATTACCACCAATGAAATTGAAATGGTAAACAAAAAATTCCCAGCAAACAAAATTTCAGGACCAGATGGCTTCACAGCTGAATTCTCGCAAACATTTAAAGAAGAGCTAATACCTATCTTTCTTAAAGTATTCCAAAAAATAGAAGAGGAGGGAATACTTCCAAACTCCTTCCCATGAGGCTGGCATCACTCTAATACCAAAACCAGACAAAAACACTATTAAAAAAGAGAAAAGTTTAGACCAATATCCCTGATGAATATAGATGCAGAAATTCTCAACAAAATATTAGCAAACCAAATTCAAAAGTACATCAAAAATATCATCCAAAATGATGAAGTGGGATTTATTCCAGGGATTCAAGTATGGTACAATATTTGAAAATCAATCAATGTGATATACCACATTAACAAAAAATGATAAAAACCACATGATCATTTCAAAAGATGCTGAAAAGCATTTGAAAAAATTCAATATTCATTCATGATAAAAACTATCAAAAAATGGGTACAGAGTGTACATAATTCAACACAATAAAGGCTATATATGACAAACCCACAGCTAACATCATACTCAGTGGTGAAAAGTTGAAAGCTTTTCCTCTAAGATTAGGAAGAAGGCAAGGATGTCCAGTCTCACCACTTTCATTTAACATGGTACTGGAAGTCCTAGCCATGGCAATCAGACAAGGTAAAGAGACAAAAAACACCCAAATTAGTAAGGAAAAAATTAAACTGTCACTATTTGCAGATGACATGGTACTATATATAGAACATTCTAAAAACTCCACCAAAAATACTATTAGAACTAATAACTGGATTCAGTAAACATGTAGGATACAAAATCTATATACAGAAATCTGTTGAATTCCTATATACTGACAATAAACTAGTTGAAAGAGAAATCAGGATAACAATTACATTTACAATTACACCAAAAAAGAATAAAATATCTAGAAATAACCTAACCAAGGAAGTGAAAGAACTGTACTCTGAAAACTATTAAGACACTCATGAGAGAAATTAAAGAAGACACAAATAAATGGAAATCTATCCCATGTTCATGGATAGGAAGAATTAATATTGTCAAAGTGGTCATCCTGCCCAAAGCAATTTAGATTCAATGCAATCCCTATCAAAATACCAATGGCATTTTTCAATGAACTAGAAAAAATAATCCTAAAATTCACATAGAACCACAAAAGACACTGAATACCCAAAACAACTCTGAGAAATAACAAACTGGGGGTATTACATTCCCTGATTTCAAGCTCTACTACAAAGCTACTGTAATCAAAACAGTATGGCACTGATGCAAGAACAGACCCATAGATCAATGAAACAGAATACAGAGCCCAGATATAAACCCACACATATATGGTCAACCATTATAAGATAAAGGAGGCTTGACTATACAACGGGGAAGATTTTCTTCAATGAATGGTGTTGGGAAAACTGACAGCTGCATGCAAGAGAATGAAACTGGATTACTGTCTACCCCCATATACAAAAGTAAACATGAAATGGATTAAAGACCTAAATATAAGACACAAAACCATAAAACTCTTAGAAGAAAACATAGGCAAAATCTCTTGAATATAAGCATAAGACTTTTCTTTCTGGACACATCTCCCTAGCAAGGGAAAAAAATCAAGAATGAACAAGTGGGACTATATCAAACTTAAAATCATCTATATAGCAAAGGACACTATAGCATGGGAGAACATATTCATAAATGATTTAGCTGGTAAGGGGTTTACATCCAAAATATATAAAGAATTCATATGCCTAAACACCAAAAAAAAAAAAAAACCCCAAAACCAACAACAAAAAAATCACCCAATTAAAAAATGGATGGAGGTACTGAATAGATACTTTTCCAAAGAAGAAAAACAGATGGCCAACAGGCACATGAAAAGATGTTCCTCATTGCTAATCATCAGGGAAATATAAATCAAAACCACAATGAGATACCACTTCAGACCAGTTAGAATGGCCACTACCCAAAAGACAAGACATAATGAGTGTTGGTAAGGATGTGGAGAAAAGGGAACCCTCCTACACTGTTGTTGGGAATGTTAATTGGTGCAGTCACTGTGGAAAGCAGTATGGGTTGGTGATGAGGGTGAGGGGGAAAGGGGTACCAAAAGTCTCAATCATGATATAGGTTTGTCACAGGGATGCATAAGCATTCCTCCTGGAGTAGACAGCAAGAGCACGTATCAAAAAGTGAGTGTTTCTGGTTTCTACAAAAGCAAAGATTTGTATGTGATTGTGTCTTCTCTTGTGGACTCCCAGATACTAAAATTATGATGATAAAAAATACATACATATTGTTTCTCTTTCAATTGTCAGTATATTCAGACTTACTTTCTGCTTCAAAATACATTTCAGCATCTTCATTTGCATGTTGAATGTCTACCGGGTTTGTTAGATCTCACCCTTTCTCCTCAACCATTTTCTATAAGCAGAGGGAGTACCAGATACTTGTTTCTCTGCTAATGTGAATTATGGTCTTAACCAACAATGATTTGGTCCTAAACAAAACTTTTCCTTTAAAAATACTAAAAATGTATCTTCTGAACTTCATTTCGTTGCATGTCGTCATGATGCATTTTTAACTCCTCAGCTGCCTCAAATTCTAGTATTCTTTGAGATTTCTCTTGAAGTTGTTTAAGATGTTTCTTGATTCCAGATCTCTTCTGATTCCCCTGACTTATCTAGTCCACAACCCAGTAGGACACCCAGCCTCTGCCATCACCACTCCATCCTACTTATTTCTTCCCTCTTGTCATTGCTATTTATTTGAATCCCATTGTCACCTCACTGTGCTCTCTAGTTACTCTCGATTGCAACTTTGTCTTATACTTTGTTTCCTGTCTTGAAGGGCTGTATCACTTTTGTGGCGGTGTAGAAATTTAGAAGAAAACACGGTTTGGTTTCCTGCCTGAAATCTTTTTTAGGCTGAGCCTGCTTCCTTCCTTTCCCAAGGTCAACGAGTCCTAGGCTAAGAGATATATACAAATAGCAGGTTATGGCTAAAAGCATTGAGCACTCCACTTGTAGTTCCGTATCTTTGACTTTGGCTTCCAGAGACTGTCTTGGTAAACTTGGTTCTTTTCCTATAACCCAAGGTCACAGGGACTGAGATTCTGCCTTATTTTCTTGTTACACTGACATTTTCTGCCTGCCTCTCAATTCTGCCCAGTAGCCTTCACCTCAAATAGCCTCTTTCTCCATCCCTGACCACCTGACCCGGCTGCTATACATCTCTGATAATGATAGGACAGCCAGCCACTCAGGGTGACCTAGGCTGATTTCCTGCCTCCCGGACTTTTGGCCTTCATTGCTCTATCCCTACTTTACTGGACAGCTTGATTTTCATTTCAGTTCCAGTTTCTTGTATTTGGAGGTTTTTGTTCTTGGTTCCCTTAGATTTATCCCTAGAATAACAAAATCCCATCTTTGTAGACATGTTTAAAATCCCCTTCTTTTGATTCTCTGGTGTGTCTTATCATTGTTCAGTCCTTGGTGCAGAAATCTACTCTATTGCTATATTGCATATTGAAATGTCTTCAATATTCCTTAATTAAATGAGAGCACTAACGCTCCTAACACGACTAAAAGACTATTTTCCTTAAAGCCATTGTTGTTTTTCTTCCTTATGAGTAGTGAACCATGAACATTCCTACTTATTGACTAATCTACCAAGACAATTCACTTTATTATTGTCTACAAATTCCAACGGATTCTTCAGGGTAATGGTGTTTTCTGACTTCAATGAATAAAGTATTATTCACTTCAAAAGCTTTTAGAAACATTTGTTTACTGTTACTTAAAAGACTGGAACCTCGGGCTATAAATATGTTTATACTGCACACATTTTTCTTTCAGATTGTTGATCTTTTTTCTACCTTTGAGTATTGTGATTCCAGTTGAATTGAAAGTGGTATTGTGGAGTATACACTCTTTTTTGTAAGCGGAGATGACAGCTCTCAGTTTTACCAAATCAACAAATTTTGAAAGCCACAGCATTCTTTGTCTATTTGCATTAATAGGAAAATAATTGTTGGACAAGCAGATGTCTGGTTTTTTCACACAACTTCTGTCTTTGCTAAACCCATAAATGAATAAACAGCAAATGATACAATATTTGATTTATATATCTAGTTATGAAAATTCACTTAGATTTAATAATCATTAGTAGTAATAGCCTAAAAGCCCATAAGACAGTATTTTACTTAGGTTTGGATGCATCTAATAGAAACCCCAAATGACAGTGATTCAGACACGATAAAAGTGTCTTTCTCTTTCTTACATGAAATTCTGAAATTAGATAATTCAAAGCTGTTACAGTGGTCTAAGAGTAAATAGGTACCCAATCTACTTCTAGAGTTTGTTGGTGATGTGGCATTCATGCTAAACTTTCAAAGTAGAGAGAAGTCCAGGAATCAGACCTGTTCCAAGCACAGGACAAGGAACTTGGGTGACCACAGGCACACCCCTTCTTGTTAACAGCATGGTCCAACCGTGTTATACACCACTTCTGTTTACATTCTCTTAATGACAGTTTGGCCATGTGACCACACCTATTTGTAAAGGAAGCTGGAAATGAAGTCTTTATTCTGATTAGCTATAGCCGTGTGCCTTGGGACAGCCATCTGTCTATGACATAGCTGAAATACTTTATATGTAAATTTTATTATAATATAATGGTATCCAAACCTTTCTTCCAACCAAATGTTAAACCCGACACATGAACTAGAGAAAGCTGAACTGTCTGATTAAAATGACAGGCACGGAATGCTGCTTGGGTCAGTCATAGGCCCCCGTACCCTGTAATCCACTCTCATAAAAGATCCAGGCCTCTCTCTTTGGCTTACAGATGGCATCTTCTTCATACATCTCCTCACATTGTCTTCTCTCTATGCATATGTTTGTCCATATTTCCCCTTCTTAGAAAGACACCAGTGTAACTCTGGGGGGAAAATCCCAGGGCAAATTTGCTTTGAAACCAAAATCAGTCAAAGGGAGAAATAAAGTTTATGAAACCCATTTATTTCTTACAAGCAGTTCACTTCTGCTCTCCGTGTGTCTCTTGCAACCTGGCTACAGAAGAAGAGACCCTCACTCAACCTCTCGGTCCGGATAGGCCCTTACTCCCCCTAGTAATTACTTACTACCGATAAGGAGATGGACTCCTCTCCACCTCCTGGGAACACCCATTGTATGGAGATGAACTAAAGCCAGGTGAAAGATTCTGGAAATACTGCAATTTTACCCACACTGATTT
Source organism: Smutsia gigantea (assembly GCA_032199065.1). Lineage (NCBI taxonomy): Eukaryota > Metazoa > Chordata > Mammalia > Pholidota > Manidae > Smutsia > Smutsia gigantea. The sequence continues at coordinate 783,369 of JAVSCE010019523.1, forward strand.
TTAACTTGACTCTCTCCATAAAGACCCTATCTAAAAATAAAGTCACATGTTGAGGTACTGGGGGTTAGGACCCCCATGTATGAATTCTGAGGGAACCTAATTCAACCCATGAAAGGCAGTATCTCTAAATCCTTGCCCACAAATTCCCCAAAGTTCTTAATTAATGATATTGTACATAGGAGCTGAGATTTTAAGGATCATTTTATTTTCTGATCAGTTTTTCTTAAGTCATGTGGGAAGGACAATATTGCTATCTTCTCAGTAAGTCCTACTCATCTGTCTCTCTGAATTAAAAAAAAAATCACCAACATGGAGCTGTGAAGTCAAATTAAACCCCACTGTGCTAGAGTATATGCAAAGACTTAACAATAATAATCTAGGGTGGCAAATTTACCTGTTACAATTACTAAAAATCTATGAATTCTAAAATTTAGTAGAAATGTTGTCTACACAGTCAAGAGCCTTAAGTCAGTTCTGAAATGTTAATTGCTTTCATTAGCAATGTTCTTGTTTCCCTAAAAAAATGGTAGTGTTTATGCTCTCACATAATATATTAGCATCTGCTTTGTTTTTTTCTTTTCTTTTTTTTTCAGCCCCCAAGGAAAAGAAAACTATGTTAACATCTTTCTCTTTCTCTGAGAATCCATCAGTCACTGTAAATGGAGGGCCTGTACTCTGCACAAATACAATGTTTCATGGGCATGAAAATATGTAAAAGAGCAACAAAACATGTTGCTTCTCTGGAAAATCCGTCACAGCAGTACCACAACTTGGAGAAAATGGAGAAAATATATGACCCTTCCCATCACCTCAATTTAGTGCCCATGTATCTCTGAAGGAAAAGATAAAGGGGCTCTATGAAATTTGGCAAACACCAACAAAGTATGATAAAAACAAAAATTAGCTTTTTGTTTGCAAGAGAAAATACTGCAACACTTTCTTTAAAATGGAAATTTAAAACATAGATGTCCAAGTCCAGTCTCATTGTTATATCCTCTCCTCCCTTACCAGACTGTGCCTCCTCTATGATGCCTTTGGGAGGAAAGGAGACCATGGATAATAGGTTTTTACTAATGTATGAACATCCAATACACAACCTGTCTGATTTAACTCATTTTTTAGTTAAAACAAAAAACATTTTCTTAATTGGCTAGTACAAATGAACCTTCGTCTAGGTGTGTGAAAGTCAGACTTAAAGGTAAACTGTGCAACTCACTTTCAAAGATTAGGTTAGCAGATGTCAACTAAAGCTGAAAGTAATTCGTTATAAATTGGAACAGTTCAAGTTCAATTTTATTAACATGCTGAAATAGGGCATCATGGGTAAAGACCAGCATCAGTATATGCACTTCCTGGAGTTGGAGCCATGCCCAACTTCCGCAGAACGAATGGAGTCCAGCCTTCTCCCACTAGGGACTGGGAATTCACATGTGTGGTGCATACATACCAACACTTGACTGTGTAACAAAGTCAGACGTCTCTGTAGCAGGGTAGTGCTGTTAGCTAATTATAGCCTAGGAAGAAAGCTTGCTAAAATGCACTTACATTTTCAAGGGAGAAATGACTCTTTTTCATGCCCTTGATTTGGAGCCATAAAAGTGATTTCATCTTTCTTTTTTGCAGAACAGATCCTTTGATCCTGGCCACTGGCATTTTGCTTGCCACTCTTACCAGACATTTAACAATCACATTCATAAACTGCACAGAAGACTTTTAGAAACTGGCTGAGCGTCTATAATTGGGGAATTTACTTCATGTTTTTCTTGCTTCTGTTTTCTTTTCATAATAAGATGTGTTCCTTGTAAATAACTTCCTTAACTGTGGTACCGCCCCAGGGAATCTGTGCAGACACAGAACCCAGCTAGCCTTGTTCCGATGGTGGGGCCCTGGTGTCAGGCAATATTCAAATCAACCACGGCCCCATTGTTACCTCCTTTCACTGCTTCTAGCCAAGGTTAGAAAGAAAGGGCAACTGTAATTACTTCCCAAAAAGCAGGTAGAAGGCGGTTTTTTTAGTGATAGTGAAAGAAAGTTAAATTAATGAAGACACACCTAGAGGAAAACAGAGTAGAACTTGAAAGGTCAAAAGAAAGCTTATTTTAAAAAGACATAATGCTTCTCTTTTTCTCTCTCTCTCCCTTTATTTTGTCTTGGTCAAGATTTAACAGTTGTCTCTTGCTTTCTCCTTTACAAATTCCTCAAGGGGAAACACATCCTACATCACTTTCTCATTAAATCATCTAAGCTTATAAAAATACACAACTCTAAGCTAACCCCAGGGATACAAGGGGTTTTCAAAGGGCCTGAGCGTACAGAGCTAACAAAAGTGGCAAAATCCAGTTATCTGATTCCCACTGAGTGGACAGAAGAGGAGGTCAGGAAGGTAGCAGGATGGTGGAACTGTTTATGCAAATATTGAAATAACCAAAAATAACACAGATATTGTATTGAGAAAATGACTGATGGTGAGCCAGTACTTAAGATCTATAATCTCGTATTAAGTTCATTCATTAAATCAATATTTACTGAATGCTTTCAGGAGAGTCCTATTCTAGATCCTGGAGATAAAATAAATATGATTTCTTCCCTATCAGTTTTCCATCCCAAAGATTATAAGGTGTTATTAAAAGAAATTAAATCTTGACTTATTATTTTCATCACTGCTTAAAAGACTGGAATAGGTCCTCAGTGGGCTATCTTACCTGCAGACAATTTCCATTATTCCAGATGAATTGCCATCTTTTTTTGTTTTGTTTTGAACTCTTAGAACAATAAGTATAGCAGTTTAGAAATGGTCCTTTGAGAATATAAGACTAAATAAGTAATACCATGGAAATACTTCTTTTGGCTATAACCAAATTTTTTTTGCCATTAAATGCAAGTAACTTGATTCAATGTCTTTAATAGACAGGCTTATTCAGATTGTCTATTTCTTCTTGTATTAGTTTTGGCAGATTGTGTCTTAAAAAAAAATCCCATTTCATCTAGGTTGTCTAGTTTGTGACATTGATTTGTTCATAGTATTCTTTTATGATTCCTTTATGATACTGTTACTGTCCATGGCATTTGTAGTGTTGTTTCTCTTTCATTTCTGTTATTAGTAAATTTTGTCTTCTCTTCATTAGCCAGGCTAGAGGCTTATCAGTTTTATTGATCTTTACAAAGAAAGCTTTTGGCTTTGTTGATTTTTCTCTGTTGACTTCCTGTTTTCAATTTCACCAATTTTTTGCCATAATTTTTAAATTTCTTTATTTCTGCTTAAGTTGCATTTAGTTTGCTCTTCTTTTTCTAGTTTCCTACTTTAGATTAATTATGAATTAACTTATGGACTGTAAATTTCTCTTTTTAATTTATACAATAGATGCTATATAGGTTTCCTTCTAAGCACTGTTTCAGCTGCATTCCATAAATTCTGAAAAGTTGTGTATCCATTTTCATTTAGTTCAAATATATTTTTAAAAATTTCTTTTCAGATTTCTTCTTTAATCCATGTGTTATTTAGAAGTGTGTTGTTTAATCTCCAAGTATTTGGGGTTTTCTCAGTTATCTTTTGGTTATAAATTTCTAGTTCAATGCCTTTGTGGTGACAGCAGACATTGCATGATTTCTATTCTTGGCTAAATTTAAGGTATATTTTATGGCCCTGAATATGGTCTAACTTGGTGAATGTTCGGCATGAGCTCGAGAAGAAGGTGTAATCTTCTGTTGCTGGAGTAAGTAGTCCATGGATGTCAATTACACCCACTGATGGAGCTGTTGAGTTCAGCTCTGTCCTTCCTGATGTTCTGCCTGCTGGATTCTGAGGGAGGAGTACTAAGGTCTTCAGCTGTAATAATGGATTTCTCTATTTCTCCTTGTGGTTCTATCAGTTTTGCCACATGTATCTTCATGATCCTTTCTTAGGTGTACACACTAGAAGGCTTGTGTCTTCTTGGAGCACTGACCCCTTTAGATTTATGTAATGCTACTGTTTATTCCTGATGTCTTCCCTTACTCTGCCCTGTCTGAAGTTAATATAGCTGCTCCTACTCTTTTTAGGTTAACATTAGTATGGTATATCTTTCTCCATCCCTTTATTTTTAATCTATGTCTTTATATTTCAAGTGGGTTCCTTGCAAACAAAATATAGTTAGGTCTTGTTTTTGGATCCACTCTGACAATGTCTGTCTTTTAGTTAGTACATTTATGTTTTAAAGTGATTATTGATAGAACAGGATTAATATCTACTAGATTTGTTCCTGTTGTCTGTTGCCTCTGTTTTTTTTAATACCTATTTTTGTCTCTTACTCTTTCCTGCCTTTTGTGGTTTTGATAGAGCATTTTATATGATTGTGATAGAGCATTTTATATGATTGTATCTTCTTTCCTTTCTTACGTATCAGTTTACTTCTTTTTTCACTTTATTATAGTGTTTGCCCTAGAATTTGCACTATATATTTACAGCTAATCTAAGTCTACTTTCAAATGACACTATATTGCTTTACAGGTAGTATAAGTACCTTATGATAAAATATCCCAGTTCCTCCATACCTCTCTTATATCATTGCCATCATTCACTTTATTTGTACATATGCCTGCATAATCATATATAAGCATATATATGTGTGCATACACACACACACACATACTTGAATACATTTTTGTGATTGTTAGTTTAAACCTATTTATATTGGATCAATTAAGAAAATAAGAAAATAAAAGTTCTAATTTTATCTTCATTTATCCCTTCTCTTATATTCTTCCAAGATCCAAGTTTCTGAAATACATTATTTTCCTTCTCTCTGAAGAACATCTTTTAACATTTCTTGCAAGGCAGATCTACAGGCCACAGATTCCTTCAGTTTTGCTTGTCTGAGGAAGTCTTTTTATCCTTCACTTATGAAGAAGAATTTCACAGGATACAGAATTCTAGGTTGGGGAGCTTTTTCTATCAATACTTTAAATATTTCACTCCCTTCCCTTCTTGCTTGCCTAGTTTTTCAGGAGAAGTTGGGTAGGTCTTATCTTTATTCCTCTATAGGTAAGAGATTTCCCCCTCTGGCTCATTTCAATTTTTATCTTTGATTTTTTTTTTTTGGCATTTATCTGCTTGGTGTTCTCTAAACTTCCTGGATCTGTGGTTTGGTGTCTGACATCAATTTGGGGGATTTCTCAGTCATTGTTGCTTCAAATATTGCTTCTTTTCCTCTCTCTATTGCTTCTCCTTCAAGTTTTCCCACCTCTGTGCTTGTCACACAGTTCCTGGGCATTCTCTTTTTTCCCTGCTCTTCTTTGTCTTTGCTTTGAGTTTTGGAAGTTTCTATTGTCACATCCTCAGACTCAGAATTTCTTTCCTCAGCCATGTCCAGTTTACTAATGAGTCCATAAGAAATTCTTCAGTTCTATTACAGTGCTTTTGACCTTAGCATTTCTTTTTGATTCTTTCTTATAATTTACATCTCTCTTCTTACATTATCCACCTGTTATTGCATGTTGTCCACTTTTCAATTAAATCCTCTGATATTAGTCATAGTTTAAAAAAGTCCCTGGTCTTGATAATTCCAATATTCATGCCATATCTGATTCTGCTTGTGATATCTGTTCAGTCTCTTCAATTTCCATGTTTAAGCTTTTACTATGCCTTATAATTTTTTGTTAATAGGTAAACATAATGTACTGGGTAAAAGGAACTGTGGAAGCCTGCAGTAATTTGGTGGTAAGTTGTGTATGTGGGGAAGCATTCTATAGTCCTATGATTAGGGGTCATTCTTTTAATGACCCTGTGCCCCTGGCCTGTAAACCTCACAAGTACTTGTCAATTCCCCTTTCAGGTGGGATAAGAGGCTGGAGTTGGGTATTTCCCTTCCCCAAGGTTGGTTAGGTTCTGATAAAACCCAGCTAACTTAGGCTTTGGTAAAATAGTTTCTCCTGAGGAAAGGGCTTTTAAAGTTAAACAGAGTGCTCTGACATATTTGTAAACGGTTTCTTTTCCCCTTCCCCCTCCAGAAACACAAGAGGTTTTTTCTTTGATCGTCACTGAGGACCCGGTAGAGCTTTTGGAAGAAAAACTCACAGACGTGCGGAGCCCTGTGCGACTGGGTCCCAGAGTGGTCTACACTGAGCCCTCAGCGATTCATCCATCACAGTTCCCATTTTCCTCCCCACTGTGGAGGTTTCGGTTCATGGGTTTCTCATCCAGTTACTTGTGATTCTCTGTATCCACCTCTCTGCCTCCCAATATTTGAGGCAGCAGTTTGCCCTGTGACCTCACTTCTCTGACAGATCTAAGAAGGGTTGTGGAGTTTTACAGTTTGTTCAGCTTTCTACTTGTGGTTAGGATGGAGTGGTGACTTATCGGCTCCTTACATACCAGCCTGGAAGCTACAAGCCTGTCGGCTCTTAAATCCAATTTCTGTTGTAGGGTATAGTGACTCACACCCCTTGCCTACCCTGTTCTACTGAAAAGATTTGTCAGTTGAAAAATATTCTTTTCTCATCTTGTTCTAAACAACATTGTCTATGGAGAGCATCATTATTGGGCAAACCCAGTGCACGTGATTCTGACAGGGACTTCCAAGTGAGTAGAATATGTTTCACTGTAATAAAGAATATTAACTCCCTATTTAAAAACCTGGGAAGACTAATCTAACCAGCTCGAGCTCTTGAACTCCACCAAGGCATCTTAGAACCGACTCAAGAGGACATTAAACATAGCTAAATGTCAACAAGTTCCCTGTTTTTCATTAGGGTATCATTTATATACAATCTTATGAAGATTTCACATGAGCAACATTGTAGTTACTACATTCACCCATATTATCAAGTCCCCCCCACACACCCTATTACAGTCACTGTCCATCAGCATAATAAGATGCTATAGAGTCACTACTTGTCTTCTCTGTGCTACACTGCCTTCCTGTGACTCCCCTACATTATGTATGCCAATCATAATGTCCCTTAATCCCCTTCTCCCTCCCTCGTAGCCCCCTCCCCACCCCATTCCCTTTGGTAACCCCTGGTCCCTTCTTGGAGCCTGTGAGTCTGCTACTGTTTTGTTCCTTCAGTTTTTGCTTTGTTGTTACACTCCACAAATGAGTGAAATCATTTGGTGCTTGTCTTTCTCCACCTGGCTTATTTCACTGAGAATAATACCCTCTAGCTCCATCCATGTTGTTGCAAATGGTAGAATTTGTTTTCTTCTTATGGCTGAATAATATTCCATTGTGTATATGTACCACATCTTTATCCATTCATCTATTGATGGACACTTAGGTTGCTTCCATGTCTTGGCTATTGTAAATAGTGCTGCAATAAACATAGGGGTGCATATGTCTTTTTGAATCAGGGATCTTGTTTTCTTTGGGTAAATTCCTAGGAGATCAATTACTGGGTCAAATGGTATTTCTATTTTTAGTGTTTTGAGGAACCTCCACATTGCTTTCCACAATGGCTGGTTCCCCTTTCTTTGCATACTCGCCAGCATTTGTTGTTCCTTGTCTTGGATGTTGGCCATCCTAACTGGTGTGAGGTGATATCTCATTGTGGTTTTAATTTGCATTTTCCTGATGATTAATGATCCATCTTTTCATGTGCCTGTTGGCCATCTGAATTTCTTCTTTGGAGAAGTGTCTGTTCATATCCTCTGTTCCCTGTTTTTCATTCTTAAGTAATTTTCAACCTCTTTGTCAACTCTCTGCTGAAATGACCTCCAGTACCATCACTGTATGACAGCTGTTTACAACCTGTGTGAAGTATATTCCTTCCACCTTGACTTTTAGAACTCAGGACAGTTGGATTAAGAAAAAGGATAATGATTTTACCAGTGGTAGCCCAGTCTGCCCCACTCCTTTCTTGGTATTCCTGTTTGTTCTTTTCTTTATTTCTGAGGCTTACATGGGGAACATCAATACCGGAGTATGTGTCTGTAACCAGCCTGCCTCCAAATGGGGTCTTACTCTGTAGTCTTGGAATCTAAATCTCTCTAGGAAGAATAGGAGACTAGGTTTTCAAGCATCCAATGGGTAAAATAACCATTATTGTCAAATGTACAGAAATATAAATCTAAGAATTTCCCATACTGGCAGAAAGAATAATGCCTGTAGTCAGTTCAGACGCTTTGGATCCTAGTCTAAGTCCCAAAGGAGGGTCTGTTCTAAAGAAATATGTGTATCTTTTGGAATTCAAGGGGAGAGATGAATGTAACTGGAATTGAGAAGGAACTAGAAAGATAAATTAAAAAGCTATTCATTAATACTTACCTTTTTAAGTCTGTATCGTCTCCCTCTTCCTATAAGGCTGTTTTTCTCTGCTTTTCCAGCCCCCCTGCAGAGACTGCCTGATAGTTGTTGCTGTGGGGGAGAGATAATTAATCACACCTCTTCCCTTCCCTCCCCACCATGGGCTCTGAACCAAATTTAGAGATGAAGGAATCAGACAGATGAGGATAAAAATGTCAGCCTTATTCCCAGTAAGAGTGGATTGGCCAATGTGGGTAGGAATTAAGGCAAAATGGGCTTACTCATACTTTCCCTCCTGCCTTAAATCCTCAGATATTCAGGTCTTACCCCTGCAGGCACCGAGTCTCCCCAGGAAACTCACAACATGGAGGAACAGACAAGGCAAGCAGATCCTGCGGAGAGGAGGCATTTGTGTGCAAGCTTTTAATGCTTTGCAAAGAAAACTAAGGAATGATGAACGTGAGAGTGTCACTATCTAACCAACCAGATAAATCAATCCTGAGTAACTTGCAGCGGAGAGACTGGAAGTTTTGCTCTGGGAAAAGGCAACTGTGAAAACCAAAGGGCATACATTTCTTCTCAAATAAGTAATTTCATCTTATTTTTAATATAGCTGGTGAGAAAAAAATCACAGTGACTTAGTTTGGGTCAGGTGTCTTTAGTACGTTCTATCAGCAGTACCTGGGGTACAGGCTTGTACAGAACAGATATGACTGCCAGAAATTCTCCCACTGGACTTGGGTGTGGGACCCCAGAGAAAAGCCAAAGCTACGAGCTTCACACACACCTTAAAAAACACTGAATACATGTTTCTAGTAGCTACACATGAGTAAAATACTCTTTGGTAACTTCTGATTTTCATATAATTTCCAACTTACAGAGAAACTACAAGAATAACGCAAAGGAAATGCCATATCCATCAGTAGTTTGCCTATTGTCTCAGGTGTTTTCTTTTCTCTGTATATATCTTTCTGCATTTTTAAAATACAAAAGTATTTTGGAATTATGTACCTTTATCCCTAAAGATCTTAGTGTGTTTTTCCTAAGAAAAATAACCTTCTCTAACATAACCAGAGTATAGTTATCATAATCAGGAAATATAACAGCAATACATTACTATTATCTAATCCAGAGTCCATACTCAGTTTTATTCAACTGTCCCAATAATTTTCTTTCTTTTTTTTCTCCAAAAGAGAATAAAGAGAATTCCACTCAGGGTCATATATTATATGTAGCTATCAAGTCTCTTCAATCTTCTTTATGTGGACTAGTTCCTCAGCCTTTCTTTGTCTCCGTAACCTTGATATTTTTGAAGTGTATGGGACATTGTGGAATGTGCCTTATTATCGCCCAGTGTTTCCTTAGGGTCAAACTATGAAATGCTTTGGTCAGGAATATCACTGAAGTAAGGCTATATTCTTCTGAATGCCTCATCTGGGACCAGTGATGTCAGTTTCTCCCTGTTTTGATAATAATAGCTTTGATTTCTTGATGAGAATAGTTACTGCCAGGCACGTTTCTCTATTATAAATTTTCTACTTTTCCTTTTTACTAATAAATATGTGTGGTGAAACTTTAAGATGATGCAAGTTTCCTGTGTGTCATCAAGTATTTCACCACTACATTTATCATCCATTGGTGATTCTCCAACTTCACCATGTGTTAGATATTTGTTAATATTCATTCTACTATAATGAAGAACTTTCCCTTTCACCCTAGTTATTTATCTATTTACCTTATGTATACACATAGGGGTTAACTAATTATTTCTTACTTTATGAAATGGGCTATAATTTTACTATTATTGTTTATCCTCATGCTCAAATTCTTCAAGATCTGGCTAGTAGGAATCCCTTCCAATTGGCTCGTGTGTCCCTTTATTATGGCTTCATTGTTTTTTGTGTAATTCTTTACTTTCTGCTGCAACAGATGTTCCAGGCTCACTTTCTATTCCCCTGCCTCAGTCCTTCATGTAGCTCTGGGTCCCTTTAATAGAGGGTATTTAGAAAACAAGTGGTATTTAGGTGTGTGCTCATTGCAATTGGTATGTTGTTGTTTCTAGAAAGAGCAAAGAAAAAGATAAATACAGAACGGTGCATTCCTACATAAATCTAAATTAGATATTTCTATATTCAGTATATTAAAAATCATGAGTAAATGCTAATACAATTCCAATCCAAAATTCCAGAGTTGAGTATTTTCATATTTGCCCTTTCCATTATTTGTACAGAATACCACTGTGAACAATAAAACTTCAACTAGAGTCCGTATTTATTGCCAGTTCTTTTTTAGTGGTAATATGTACATACAGCCAGAGGCACAAACCTTATTTGTCCAGTTTGATAGGTTTTTACAAATAAGCACACTTAGGTAACTCATATCCTATTAAGATATAGAATATTTCCTTCAGCCTGTAAAGTTCCTGCATTCTCCTAATTTTTTTCACCATATTAATTTTTCCTGTTCTGGAACTTATTGTAGATGAAATAAGATGTGCACTTTGTGCCTGACTTTTCCTTACTCAACACATCTATGAAGTTAATACATGTGTCTGTGTGTATCAGTGTAGTAATTTATTCTTTTTCTTGTTTACTAATATTCCATTGCATGAATATGCTATATTTTAAAAGTCCTTTCTCCAACATTCGGGTAGTTTTCTATAAAGCTGTTATAAACCACATATTTAATTCTCCTTGGGTAAATACTTGGCAGTAGCATTGCTGAGAAATAGGATATATATGTCTAACTTTATTGATCTATATGATATTGATCAAAAATCAATTGCTCATATATGGGTCCCTCGATTTCTGGACTCTTTATTCTGTTCCTTTGACCTATTCTCCTATGCCAATATCATATTGGCTTTATTAGTGAAGTTTTATAATAATTCTTAAAGTCAGGTAATGTAAATTCTCTAATTACAGTCTCCTTTTTAAAATTTTTTGGCTATTCTAGGTCCACTGGGTTTCAATACAAAAAAATGTGGAAATAGCTTGTCCGTTTCTATATTTTAAAATGTCTCTGGAGTTTTGGAGTTGCAATGAATTTATAAATCAATTTGGGAATAACTGATATGTTAAAAAATATTGTTATCTAACCCATGAAAATGGCATAACCCTCTACTTCTCTTTGTCTGCAGTATTAAGCAACTTTCAAGTAGAAACCTTTCACTTTTTCTCAAATGTACTCATGTTATTTCATATTTTTAGTGATATTATTCATGAGAATTTGTATAATTTCATTTTCAAATGTTTCTAGCATTTATACTGAAATACAATGAGTTTTAGCTCTTGTAACCTGTGACCCTGACACATTTACCTAGTGGATTTCATCGTTGCTTTATCGAATCTTATGATCAGGGGTTGGCAAACTAGGGCATGTGGAACAAATCTAGAACACTGCTTGTTTTTTTTCAATAAACTTTTATTGGAACACAGACATGTTCATTCATTTAAATACTTTCTATAGTTGTCTCTACAGGAGTTGAACACTGTAGAGACCATTAAGTCCGGCAGAGCTCAAAATATTTACTATTTGGCTCTTTATAGAAAATGTCTGCTAATCCATGCCTGAGATTTCTCTACATATTTAATCATTGCTTCTGTGAATAGAATTTTATTTCTTTCTTTCCAATTTATGTCTTCTATTTATTAATTTTTTATTCTTTTTGCTTTATTGTATTCATTGGCTTTGACCCCCCCCAAGTACAACATTGAATATTAAGCATTTCATTATTAAATATGACATTAGCTGTAGTTTTATCACAGATATTTTTAATTAGGCTGGAAAATGTCCCTTTTATTCCTCATTTTTGGACAATTTTTATAAAAATGTTTTTTTAACCAATTATTTTTTTCTTCATCCCTTGAAACTATCACATTTACTTTTCTACATTATTCTGGTAATAAACTCTATAATGAATTTCCTAATTGAGTGTTGGAAGTTAAAACAGCTTTGAATTCGTTTAAATGCCAGGTGCTAACATTATCCATTTACTGTAATACTGGATTTCATTTGCCGATATTTTTCTGGGAATTTTTTCATTTATGCAAATGACATGTTTTTTGAATATTCTTTTCTTATAACACATTTGTCAGGCTTTGGTATCTGTAAAACAAAGCTGTGATTTTAGATTTTAGATAGCCCCTGTTTTGCTTTTATCCAGATTGATAATCTTGGCCTTAAAATTGGAGTTGGAAATTCATTACATTTAATGTAATGTAATTGATAATGTTTTATTCATTTAATGTAAAGAACTGGTGTGTGTGGATTTAGAACTATCATTTTGCTGTTTATCTTTTATTTATCCCATCTGCTCATCAGAAAAGACATCTAGTCATCATTTTCTTGGATGGTCTAGTCTTTTCTGCCATCTGATAAATCAGACGTTTATTGGTGTTCCACTGTAGTTTCGCTCTTGGATTTTCAGTTCTACCTCTTTGTTTTATATTTTATTAGCTGCTCTAAGGATTACAACACACAACCTTTACTTTTCCCAGTGTACTTCGAGTTGATAGTATGCCAGTTCACAAGAAATGTAAGACCTGGCAATTGTATTGTTTGTTTTATAGTTTAATTTATACTTTGCAGTGATGTCAAATCAGCTGACCCTTGAACAATACAAGGGGGTTGGGGCTGCAACCCCCCCCTCAGCTGAAAATCTGCATATAACTATTTTACCCCCCAAATCACTACGAATAGCCTACTTTTGACCAGAAGCCTTGCTTGAAACAATTAACACATATTTTATAATGTTGTATGTATTAAAACTGTGTCATTTAAAGGAAGCTTGAGAAAATAAAAGGTTTTTTTCAAATTGTTGCAAAGTCCCCAAAATTTTCCAATATATTTCTGAAAGGAATCCCCAGATAAGTGGACTTGTGCAGTTCAAACCCCTGTTGTTCCAGGGCCAACTATGTATTACTGTACATATGTTATAAACTCCATAATTATTGTTACAATTTTTGTTTTAGGCACTCATTAGGCTTTTAAAGAAATGAAGAAAAACAGTTTTTATATTTACTCACATATTCACTATTTCTAGTATTCTATATTCTATGATGATTCAAGTTTCTATAAAGTACATATCCCTCAGTGAAAATAACATTCAGTAATATATCTTTTACTGCATATCTGTTAGTAAAAAATTCTTTCAATTTTTATTAGAAAGCTATCTTAAATTTTCCCTCATATTGTAAGGATATTTTCACTGGATATACAATGCTAATTGCTAATCCCCCTACCCCACCCACCACCACTTTAAAGGTGACATTCCTTTGTCTTCTGAGTTATATTATTTCTCATGAAAGATGTCATTGCATGGATTTTTCACCTGTATGCAATGTATCTTTTCTCTCTCTTCAAATTTTCCCTTTATTTTTGGGCTTTAGCAGCTTGACATAAGTTGTGCCTAGGGTTCTTTTTCTTTATATATATACATCTTACCTTTATAAGTTGTTGTTTTCCTTAGAAAATTTGGGCAACTTTTCAGCCATTATTTCTTCAAATATGTTTTCTATCCCAGTTTTTTTGTTCTCTTTCCTCTTGACTCTAATAACACATATGATAGACTGCATAACACTATACTACATAATAATGCTTTTTTGATATATTGTTGTTTCTTTAGGGCAAGTAATGTGTGTTGATCGATGTTTAAATTCAGTTCATTCTCCTGTGTACAATCTTATATATGGCTATTCAATGGAGTTTTCATCTCACAAATTTTATTTCTTGCTTTTAGAATTCCCATTTGATTCTCTTTAAGCCCTAGTTCACTGCTAATATTCCCCCATCTGCCCATCTGTTCATTCATTATGACCACTTTTTAAAAATACATATATTTTGTTAGATTTATACCTAAGAATTTAATTTTGGTGATGCTATTTTAAATGGTATTGTGTTGTTAATTTAAAATTTCACCTGTTCTTCCAAAGAATGGACTAACAGTTACCAAAGGGAAAGGGACTGGGTAAGATGGGTGGGAAGGGAGGGTTAAGGGGGAAAAAGGGCTATTACAATTAGCACACATAATGTAGTGGGGGTGGGGGAGGGGGAGGGGAATATGGGGAAGGCAGTATAACACAGAGAAGGCAAGTAGTGATTCTATAACATCCTTCTATGCTGATGGACAGTGACTGCAATGGGGGTATATGGTGGGGACTTGATAATAGGGGGAGTCTAGTAACCATAATGTTGCTTATGTAATTGTATATTAATAATAGCAAAAAAAAATTTCACCTGTTCTTTGCTAAAATAGAAGACAGCAATTGACTTTTGTATCCTATAATCTTGATATAATCCTTTACTTTTCCATGAGATTTTTGTCAATTGTTTTAGATTTTCTACAGAGACAATCATGTCATGTGTGAAAAGGATGGTTTTATTTGTTCCTTCCCAATCTGTGTACATCCTATTTCCTTTTCTTGTTTTAATGTATTAGAAGTGTTAAAAGGAGACATCCTTGCCTAATTATTTTTCTTAACAAAAATTTTTATATTCATGGTCTTGCTTCAAATTTAAAGGTAATTACTTCTTACTTGCACTATAAAATTGTAAAATAACATATTTACCATTTTTTTCAATGAACAAATATTTCACTGAATGCCTACTATATATGGTGCACTGGACTGGGAAGTATTAATATGAATAAATACCATCCTTATGTTATTTTTTTTATTATATTGAAAACATCCTGAAATTTAGTGTCATGCCTTTTTCACATTTATAGCCTCAAAATATATGTAATTGGATTATACTAGGTGCTAGGTGAATATTTGAAAATCAATTAATTTGCTATGAATGTACAATGAATGTCCTTTAATGAAGCAAGTCCCTGACCATTTACAAATATTTGCACCTCGTATGGAATATAAAGCCAAGATGAGAAGTCTGAAGCAATTTTGGTAATTTCAAAGAAAGGGTCATTTCCCCTTCCTTTTCTCCACAGAAAAATGTAAACAAGAAAACTTGTTTTTCTAAGTTGTAGAAAGCAGAAGAGAAGGGGGTTTTCTTTTGAACACTGCAAGGATTTGAGAGGAAAAAATATTTTTAAACGATAGTGGTGGGGAAACTAGAGTTCTGATGAGTCTATGTGCTGGATTTCCGGGTCTTTTATCCTACCCTGGCTACCTGTATAATATTCTGAAATTCCCCGTGAGCATTGTCATTGTTGACAGAGGAAGATGAGGAGGGGGCCGAAACAATAGCAGGGATGCTACCATGACTTCTGGGACAATAAATTCCAGATGGTGAGTCAGTCCAGGAGAGGACACTGGGTGGCATGGAGGCTTTTTAAGGATTTTTTTGGTCCAGATGCTGGGATTATTGCTATCTTCTAGTTTTTAAGAGACAAATTTAATGACCTTAACTTCCTCTCTCTGTCCTTTATGCCCTACTGAGACACATTATCATAAATATTTGGCCATGTTACAAGAGAATAGGACTTCCTTTTGCAATCAGTGTAGGATTGAATCTAAGAACTTTTTTCTTTTCTGTTTATTAGGCCAAGAAGTACCCGATAACACTTGTAGTATTGCTAACATTACATATTTTGATGTTTTTTAGAAAATATAATGACCGGAGTTTTAGGACTCTGATTAGTGACCCAAGCCCTCCATCATAAGCCTTTTCTATTAGATTTTTATTTGTCCTGATTAAGACACACTTTCCTTGTACTCTAATGGAATAGAACAACAGGTGAGCTTTCGCAGAGCCATCACCATTGTTATGAACACTCGCCCGGTTCTTCTATTTCCATCCTTAGTCTCACTGCACATTATAGAACAGGGGTTTAGGTTCATTAATATGTAATCATTTTTTTAGAATTTTCTGTATTATCTCCTGACCCACCTATTTTTAGGGTATTTTCAGAGATGAATTTTTGGGTCTTAAGCATTTTTTAAAATATAGGCTGCTACTCTGTATTTTCAGAGATGAATTTTTGGATCTTAAACATTTTTTAAAGATATAGACTGGCTGCTGAAACTTAAAAAACAAATTAAAGATGTAAATCTAAGCTTAAGATACAATGGTCAACCTGTCTCCATCCCTAATCAAGAAAATATTAACCAATTTTAGCCTGTTACCAAGTGTCTAGTATCCACAGAGAACTACAGTGAAATAATCAATATCTCTTGCTTGGGAATCTGTCCTTCAGTCAAATATTAATCCCATAAATATCAGTTTTCTCCATGGTATTGAAACACATATTTTATGTACATTTTACAAAGATATACAGGTAGATAGATAGATGTTGATATATATTACAAACCCAGAATATGTAGATATTTCATGTACTATTCAAATTACCTTTCTTTAGTTATCTTTCCATAGAATTTTCTAGGAGAATTTAAACTCCCTATATTGCAGCTTAGGATGGCTGGAGCTAGTCTTAATTTTCTCTTGTGGGTTAATTTGACTTTTGGCTGCACAAATTAAATAAAAGCGTGAATGAATATTGACTTATCTGTCTCTGCTTTCTAATGCTGTTTTGACACCATAAAGAGTAAACACTGAAAGCTATCTTGACATTCTGTGAAACAGAGCATAAACTTTTATTTTTACTATTTCCCATTTTTAATAATGTAATGACTGAAGATAGGTGATATATACTTAGGGGATAAGTAAACAAGATGTTTAAAAGTAACAAATAGTTATTAGTAAAGAGAATACACTATTAGCTAATATAAGTAGATGAATGAGAAAAAGAAAAATAGGTATAGTTAATAACATTTAAGAATGTGTAATCTGTTTAAAAGACTAGGGAAACTAACTTGGTGAAATGACATAAAAGTATGTCCTTTGGCTAACTTAATCTGGAAGATAAAATGATTATAAAATGAGATAAAGACAAACATTTGGAATATAAGCTAAGAATAAATAACAGGTGGAAATACCACCATCTGGAAAACTTAAAAACAAATTAAAGAAAATGTTAAGAAACATAATAAAATAGCAATTTAAACCATGAATAAGTTCAGCTTAGTGGTATTTTAAAAAGTTTTAAGGAAATGCTTGAAAGATAAGCAGTGTATTAGAATAAATTTTTAAAAGCCTAAGGTCAGCTAAAATTACCTCCTGAAGCCAGAGGAAAGTAATTTTAGACATTGGTATTTTTCAGAGTGCAA
Source organism: Smutsia gigantea (assembly GCA_032199065.1). Classification (NCBI taxonomy): domain Eukaryota; kingdom Metazoa; phylum Chordata; class Mammalia; order Pholidota; family Manidae; genus Smutsia; species Smutsia gigantea. The sequence goes on from JAVSCE010019523.1 coordinate 800,710, forward strand.
AGGTTAATAATTCCCTGGAGAAGGATGCAGGGTCATGGAGTCTAAGGCAGTTGAAGCAGCTTCTGACCTGTCCTAGAGTTCCGTTCTCTTGACTAGAACTCCTTGGTTGGGAAGAAATGAACCAAATCTCTGGGAGAAATGCAGCTCAAGTTTCTTTTTCCCCCATCCTTGTCCAATACCAACAATCCTGATTCTGTGGAGTTGGAGTCCACGATCACTGTCAATGCCCTTGTGCTCAGCTTTGCTCTTCTGAGCACTGTTAGCAGAGGGAAAGGGGCCATACATCTGACCTGGTGTAAACTATTTCAAAGGATATTAATTTGCTCACTCAGTCATTCATTCCATGCATATTTATTATCTGTGATGTAAAGATCCTACATGTCTATGTGTTATCCTGTTTGTACTTTAATTTTCCCATTATGTTATTTATGTGTTATGTGTATATGTATCCTAAGTGTGTGGGTTATTATACGTACTCTGTTAAACACACACACACACACACACACACACACACATACATGCTATGTGTATGCTATTCAGGATTAAGTTAATCCTCCTAAGTCGTCACTTTCATCATAATACGCTCCTGTTGAAGCTGTGATTGTTTTCCTGCTATTTAAATACTGAGTCAAAAACCCCACAGACAAGTCCTCAAAAATTTCCAAAACCTAATTCCAAATTACCAAACCAGTCTTAGTTTTCAACCTTGGCTGATACAATCATGTCCCTCCAATTAATCTATTAATCTTCTTTCTCCTAAATGCAATCTATCAACACTGGGAATCAACTTCTACTTCTGGCCAGAATGGAGTAACAGGAACTAGGTTAACTCTTCTACCTTAAATAATTAAAAAAAAAAAGACAAAACATATGAAATACTTATCTTTTTCTTTGCTATATCTAGAAATAAAGACATACCAGTTGCAATGAATACACAGCTAAATACCACTTGGCTTCTTACCACCATACCATCCTCTATTAAAGGGAACCTGGGCTATTTGAGGACTGAGACAGGGGAAACAGAAAGTGAGCCTGAAACATCCTCTTTTCAGACATGGCCCCTGCAGGCAGTGCATGACAATAATCATGAGAGAAGAGAGATCCTCATAGTGGCCCCCTCCCTTTTTTTTCTTTCTAGAAGATTTCTTCTTGGAGCTATTTCTAGCCACAGTACCGAGAGGAAGAATCCAGGGAAAGCCTGGCAGTTTCCTGCACTGAAGTGATGGAGGTGGGTGTATGGGGATGTCTAGGCAGCCTTGGCAGGGCAGATGCCACAGGGAAAGTCAGCACAGGAAAAGCCACATGGACCCGGAAAGGCTACCCTTGGAATCTGCAGCTGAATACTGATGAGCGTGTGTCTGTGAGGAAGTGTCCAAACGGGGGAAAAGCCAACCTACAAGAAAGCAGAACAATCCCTGGGGCATAAATCAAACCTGGAATAGTTCGTTGATTACTAGCAAGAGAAGAACAACCTCGTAATAGATGAAGCTACAGGACTTGGGAGTTTATTGCCCCGGTAGTGGAATATGATTAGCCTGAGACTAAAAGCTGTTCTGATCCACACACACATGCTTGAAACTAGGCTTTAAAAAGGGTAAAACTATTTCCAATTAACTTCACTGCACCCTGGCCCAAAGTTTAAGAGTATTTTGAAGAATTTGAGAATATTCAGTACTTAGAAAGGTAAGATTGCAATATGTGTCATCCGATTGAAAATGACCAGGCATACAAAGAAGCATTGTTGTCTGTCATTTTGTGGCCTGATGGAAATACCTGTAAAATTTCTGGAACTATGTGAATCTCTTTACCTCCTTCATAAACTCTGAAGAAGCTGATATAATCAAGGTTATGCTGATCTCAGTGAAGATGAGCCAGGTACATGGAAAGAAATAGTGTGCTCACGCGCCTTTTTCTAAGAAATTAAGAGAGTAAACTGCTTAATGATTACTTGCTTGAATTTACCGAGGACAGCACTGTTTGCAGTCCATCGGTTCTCAGCACCGTGGTGGAGGTAGTGGAAAGCACGGATACTCTGATACGATTCCCCCGCATTATTGGCTGCAGTAGGGCCTTCATGCCACTCCAAAACCCCACCGCTCTTCCCGTCTCCCTATTGAGGACCTCTGTTAATGGAAACATTACCTACTTTGGCTAAGAGGCTGTCTCTGGATACTCTAAATACCATAGCTTCCCTACCTCTTCTGAATCATCCTCTATCCTCCCCTCCTGCTTTAGAATTCTTCCTGTGCTTTTCTCTGACTGATATATTACACATTCATTCCATGTGCGTGTTAATATCTGCCTCCATCACCAGAATGTAAGCTCCATGAAGCAAGGCACCTCTTTTGTTTACATTTGAATCTACTTTGTCCATATCAGTGGCTCATAGATATTTATTAAATGAATGAATGAGTCCCAATATCATGCACTTATTTCCTTGTGGCTTTAGTGTTTTGCAATGTTTTACAAGTCAGGGCTTTTTATGCTCTTTTCCCACAATAAGTACTAAAATGAAATCAACTCGATTCCTAAATTTGATAATGGATGCAACAGAAAATAGATAATGAAAACTTTCATTAATCAACTTCTATGCACCTTTAAATATGTATGTACTGCTGACAGGGATTCATAGAAAATACATCCTGATCGCCCTAAATTACCACTTTGCCATCACTTTTATTAAATTAAATTACTTCAATTTAATTAATCAAATATTAACTCAAATGTCTATCAGGTGCCAGGCACTGGACTCCATCCTGGGAATACAAGAGTGAATAAGATATTCTTGTGCTTCCTGCCCTTATACATTACAGTCTAAATGGCTGATAAATAGGTAGTCCATTAACAAAATTGCATGTCACTGGGAGAGAGAAATGTGAAAATCTAAGACAAATAGCTCTAAACCTGTGTAACAATTATCTTGGTTACTTTTATTATAAATAATAAAAACATGTTGCATGAGAAATGAAAAAAAAATACTGGTAAAACACCCAGAAATGTCTTGAGTACTATCTATATCCTGGCAAGAATATAAGTTTGGATTGAGAAATATCCAGCTTTTTAAAATAATGGAATTTAAACTTTGGTTTGAAAATAAAAGATCTTGCCTTTTAGTGTGTTGAAACTGCTTTAAAGAGAAGATTTAGTTTGGTTCTCAACTCTGCCACTTGCAAACTGCATGACCTACAACAAATTACTGGATTTTTCTGAGTCTCCATTTCCTTTGTGAAGTTATCATAATTCTCCTTCCTCTTTCACAAGATAATAGAATCAAATGAAATTATGTTTTAGAAAACGCTTTGGAGACCATAAAAGCTGTGACTATAGAATAGAGTTTTGAGAATATTAAATGAACTATATCTGCAAATTCCTCAGCATAGAGTTACAAGCCCTTAGTAAGTGGTCAAATACACAAAGTTATATTAGAGATGAAAAAAATTAACAAAATAAAGAATCATATAGAAGAGTTTGAAAGCAAATTAGATTTCTAAGAAAACACATTTTGAAACTGAGGACTAGAGAGCTTTTCTTTCTGAATTTTGATGTGGATATAATTAGACTGTAATATCAACATATTCCCTCCCAACATGTGAGGCTACTGTTCCCCTCATGCTCCTACCTCAATTCCTCCTCCAGTGATGCTAGGCGAATCAGGAAAAGGTGAAAAAAAAAACCAAATGCTTCACTAAATTGAGTACGAGGTTGGAATGTCTCCCCTATTAGTCTTATTAACATTGATGTCACCCACATCCATTTGGATAGCTGAGCCACAAGAGGAAAAGAGTCTTATCTCCGAGTCCCTAATCAGGAACACTTGCTTTGAAGTCTTTCAGAGAAATACACTTCCATTGCATTTGAGCCATTGAATATACTTGTGACAATTTGTAGTACAACTTTCCCTAACAAAATATTAGAAGACTTGGCATTTAAAAAAAGCAAACAAATATTGGAGTTGGATTTGGTGCTCCCAACCCACTGTAAGACCATGACACGTTAAACTGACTTCTCTGTTTCTTCGGTAAAACAGAAATAATAATTTTCGCTTCCTGGAATTCCTGTAAAGATTAAACTACATTACATATATGAAATTGCTTTATAAATTATAATCACTGAGCAAATGTGTAATTTTCAGCATATAATTTTCAAGAGTATGTTTCCTTCTCAGTCCAGAAAAATTTTCCTTTTTTTGTAACACTTTTAGTAAGATATAATTTAAATACTATAAAATTCATGCATTTTAAGTGTACAATTCAAAGAATTTTAATATACACAAAGACCATATACATAGTCACTACTATATCTAATTCTAGAATCTTTTCATTACTCTGCAAATACATCCCATACTCATTTACAATCACTTCCCATTCCTAAACATTCACTAATCTACCTTCTCTCTATATAATTGTGCCCTTTTTTTGTCATTTCCTATAAAAGGAATAATACAATTTGTGTTCTTTTGTGTCTAACTTCTTTCACTATGCATAATGTTTTTGAGGTTCATCCATGTTGTAGCATGCATGGATAATTTGTTCCTTTCTTTGCCAAATAGTTTTCTATTCTATAGATACACCAAATATTGTTATCCAGTTGATGAACATTTAGGTTGTTTCCACTGTTTAGCTCTTTTGCATAATCCTGCTGCAGATATTCCCATACATTTATTGGTGTGGACCTATGCTTTAATTTTTTGGGGGGTATGGACCTAGGACTGGAATTGCTGGGTCATATGAAAACTCTATGTTTAACATTTTAAGAAACTACCAAACGGTTTTCCAAAGTGGGTGTACTCTTTACATTCCCACCAGCAACATATAAGAACTGCAATTTCTCCATATCCTCGCCAACATTTGCCATCTGTCTTTTTGATTATAGCCATCCTACCGGGTCAGAAATAATAGCTTACTGTGGTTTTGATTTGCATTTCCTGGTGGTTAATGATGTTCAACATGTTTTCACGTGCTTATTGGCCATTTGTATGTTTTTTTTCAAGACATGTCTATTTAAATCCTTTGCTCACTTTTAAATTGGGTAATTAAGCATGTCCAAATTCATCTTTTTTGCATATGGATAGCCAACTGCCCCACAACAAGTTTTTGAAAAGATTATTCTTTCCCACTGAATTTCTTGATACCTTTGTTGAAAATTAACTAATCCAATGTAAAGGCTTACCTCTGGGCTCCGCTCTATTCCACTGATGTCTTTGTCTATCCTTATGCCACAACCACACTGTCTTAATTACTGTAGCTTTGTAGTAAGTTTCACAGTTCAGAATTATGAGTGCTTCCACTTTGTTCCTCTCTTAAAATATTGTTTTGGCTCTTCTGGGTTCCTTAATTTCCATATGAATTTTAGGGTTAGCTATTCAATTTCCATTAAAAAGTCAGCTGGAATTTTGATAATGATTGTATTTTATCTGTAGACCAATTTGGAGAGTATTGTCACCTCAAAAATATCAAATGTTCCAATCCAGAGACATATATCTTTCCATTTATTTAGATCTTTAAGTTGTTTGACAGTGTTTTATAGTTTGCAATGAGCATGACTTGCACTTTTTATTTCACTTACTCCTCCAAGTATTTTGTTGTTTTTGAAGCTATTGTGAATGGAATTGTTATCCTAATTGTGCATTTTCAATGCTAGTGAATGTCCCTTTCTCTGGATTGACACTGTCCTGTTTCTAATGCTCCATCTTGGTTTTGCTATTTCCCCGTCTCTCTCTTACTCCTTCCCTCCGTCCCCCTCACATACAGTGAACTCTGTCCATGGCATTTGTTAGCACAGTAGGTGGAAAGCCCCTTCCCCACAGTCTGAACTCACGATTATGGCCACGTCCTTATTTCAGTACAGCAGAAGGCAAATTCCTTTCCCTGGCACAAGACATAATTATTTTTGAATGACACCAAACAACTCCCAATCCAAATTATATGGACAAACAGACACGCTAAAAGGGGGCTTGCCACATGGCTAAGGAAACAGCTATTGAAATTCCCCAGGTTTTAGTTAATACATGAGTCTTAAAAAAGTAAAAATTATTTTAAAAAATGTTATTAAGAAAGGGGGAAGTGCCCCGTTCTGGATGCCTGTGTAAGGAGCACGTCTTCGGTGGTGAGGGGATGATGATGTGGACGGTATTTGGGAAAACGTCCTCCTCCTCTAGATTCCTTCCTCTGCATGGAGCTCAGTTACTGTAACGCAGCGTTTCTCCTCTACCCTTTACTCATTCTGCCTCTGGGAGGGCACATGAGCTGTCATAAAGGTAAATTTGGGAAGAATACCTGGGCCCTTTCATTCAGCTGCACACTCTCCTTCTTCCGGAGGGGCTCCCAGCTACAGAAAGCACCAGTCCTTCTCGAGGCCCCGTTGGCTCAGGGCTGTCTCAGAGGGAAGCTGCCGTGGGGTGGGGGAAAAGGGACCGGAAATCAATTTAATTCTACCCTTTCAGGCCACAAGCCAGTAATAAAGGGAATATTTTCCCTTCTGTGTTTACTCTCTGTTTTATAATTCATTGTTTAATAATCTGTGGGTAAGGAATTATGTTTCCTGGGGGTCCCCTCAGAAATTCCAGCAATAATACCAATCATAATAAGAAGAATTAGCTAATATATATCAAACATAGTTCTTAGAGGACAAGTATCACTTTAAAATGTTACAGATTCAGTAACATACTTGTCATATCTCTGTTTCATAACAATGGTTATCATCCATTTTATTCATGGAATAAACCTGGAAGCACAGAGTGGTTAAGTGATTTGTTCAAGTCCACAGAGCTAATAAATACCAAAACCGGGATGTAAATCCAAGCAGTTTAACTCCAGAACCTGTGCCCTTACCACTGCTTATACTCCTAAATGTGCAATTTTTATTTTCATTTTGTCAGTAAGGAAACTGAAGCACAGAGAAGTTAATTTGCCCAAGTTTGCACAGGAAAGGAGTGGTGGAGCGAATAATGAAACAAAGCAGCTCACACTCAATCTCCTGAGTTGCGGTAGGTGTAGATATGGAGGTTCTGGGTCCGAAAAGAGATTGTAGTCGGGAGGTGAACTCTCTCAGGCTATCAATAATGCTGAGTCAGAGAAGGAAGCTAAGGCTCAGACGTATTCTGTGCAGGTCCCGCAGTGAGAGGCTCCTGAGTGGAGATTCTCACCCATGGTGGAGGCACTGTTCCTGCTCTTGTGGTCTCCACGCTACCTCCACGTACTACGAGGGTACTTGCAATGAAACACCCACTCTGATGAGGTTTCATTTCTGCTTTTGAGAACAAAAATGCAATATTTGGGAATGATTCTCTTTTAGGTCTATATCTGGCATTTCTGTGTCTGACTTTGAGGAAGAAGGACTAGACAACTACTGCGATTACTCCAGAGTATTTAAGATGCTCCGTGGAAGATGGACCACTGGGGTCATGGACAGCTGTGTACCTCCAGCCCAGGGAGACCAAAAAGGATGCTTGCTGATCGGCCCTACTTACTGCCTGTCACTGAAAGTAGTCAACCACTCTTCTACTTTAACTGTTTGTGTCTCTCGGTGAAGCCAAATAAACCTTTTCTGCTCTGGAAATCATCCAGAAACTGTAGTGTCAAAGTAAAAAGATGAGAAGGGAGGTGTTATTTCAGAGTGAATGTTTCTCTATTTAAAATGTGTCTGTGTTTGTCTATGTGAAAACACACACCAGCAAGTGTACTATTCTAAATGAAGTACAATTCAAGCAGAATTCTGTGGAATGGTGGCTGCAGAATTTGAAAAAAACATCGATGGCTATTTTTGAGGAAGGGAATGTTATGTGTGTTGCCAAACATGTATCTGTTGTTTGACAGCCACTGCAAAATGTTTCTTTTATAAGTAGAAACTGTTTAAGAAGACTGAATACCATCCATTTCCTTGGGAGTTAACGATATTCTGCGGCTTCTCCTTTTTCTTCTCCTGTAGCTATGAGCTGCTGACTAGCATGCTTTCTGCCAAACCATTGTTTAGAGGAACGCAGCTTAAGTCAAAGAACTGTTTCATTTTTGGAAAAGCCTGGCTTGGTGCTCAGGGCAGGGCTATTCATGTTTCATTAAGATAACAAAAGAATGGTCTTTTTCTTGAAATTAGATTTTAAACCCTTTTTTCTGACATGGCTCTGCTCTTCATCATGCCTCAGGGTTATGAAATCCTTATTGCCAAGTAGGTCTCTGTGCTCTGCAAACATTTTATTACTCTTCCCAGGGTTTTGGTATTGAATATTTTAAATGGTGTGCCATGAGACAGTTTTAAGTTGTAGTAACAGTTGTTTCTCTCTATGGATCAACTACATCAAATTCCATTTATCTTTTCTTGTTTTAGAAAGAGATGTATTCGCACTCCCATGCGGTTTCAGCCTCTTTGCTGAATCAGCTATCAAACCATCCAACGTAATGTAAATGAAAAGCCTGCGCTCTTACGCATAGAGTCACCTTGTGGCTGGTTGTTTTCTTTAAATGATGAGATCCTTCTGGGAAAATAGGTGCTATATTAAATATATTTATAAATATAATACATATACATATATGAATCTCAGTGACATAGAAGTGATTCAGGAAGACATCTCTGGAAAGATCTAGATAACAGGTGGGACTGACTGTAGGTGGAAACTATAAAACCTTTTTATTTATTCCTTTATTTAACTCATGAGCATCTACTCTGTTATCAGCCTTGTCCTAGAAGCTAGTTGTAGAACATTCAAGAAAACAATGTCCCTCCCCTGATAAATGGTATGTTGCTGAATGTAGACATGCAAACAAGAAATTAGGTTGTTATAAGTGCTGGTTAGAGAGTAAGGAGGAGTGTCACACAGTCCCGAATATGCTAAGGTAGCATTTTAGAAGGATTCTTTGCTCTGTAGCATTGAGTTTGTAGAGCTCTTGATGGGTAGGAGAGCTGGGGTTAAATTAGATACAGAGCAACCAACTAGGAGGCCATGGCTGCTCTTCAATCAGTTGATAAAGATTGAAGTAATGCAGTCATGAGATAACCAAGAAATGCAAAGAATCCAGGAAAGACAAAGAAATGGCCCATTAAGTGACTCCTACCATGGTGCAATAAAAACATTAATAACCAAAGTAAATATTAAAAAACAAAAGCTCAGTTCTCCCTCACCACAGAACACAGAACACTTTATGACCGCAAAGAGAGACCCTTTCTGTGAGCTTCTGAAAGGTGGGAGGAGAAATGTCCCCTTCATTGAATACAAGCAAACAGGCTCTATTATGTGCAGGCACTGTCTCTTGTTTCTGAGAATAAAAATGCCCCATCAGACACGATTCCAGACCTTCCTAATCTTTTGAGGGAGGAAGTGCTATGAAATGAAATATCTCTCAAATAATTAGCCTGACAAAATTATGTTAAGAAAAATCACTGCAAGAATACAGAGTTTGAGGCAGTCAGTTCTGACGGGGAGGAGGCTCAGGGATGGTCAGGTATAGCTCACCCAGAGGTCTACATTTGCATTGCTACTTACAGAGTAACAGTTCACTGGACGGAAATGCACTCAAACGTGAGGCAGAACCAAGGGGGAGAACTGCTGGGTGGATGCTGAGAACACCGTTCCAGGCTGCCCGGAAATTCCAGGGTGTGGTCCTGAAGAATAGCTAGATATTTCTCTACTTTATCATTCATATTTTATATTTTACTATATACGTTATATTTGGGGCCACTGAAACCAGAAGTAGGTTTGATATTATCAGCAAACATTTTTATACTAGTATTATGATGTAGTTCACTTAAAAATTTTGGGGGGTTACTCATGTTTTAAGTAAAGATATAAAACTTATACAGTGAGGAGCATATAGTGCACAGGTCATAGTTTGGTGATGTTTTACACGTGCATATGCCCCGCTGGTACAGTCACTCATATGCAGATAGAGAATTTCCATCACCCAGGAAGTTTCCGCTCCTTTTTGCAGTCGATACCATTTCTGCCCAGCCACATAGGAGGCTATCACCACGTTACTTTTGCCAACTTTTGAACCACATAAATGGCATCAGACAAGTAGTATTTACTTTCCTGTCTCTGCCTTGTTTCCTTTAACATAACATTTGTGAGAGTCATGCATGACTTTATGCATATTTCTCGTTTTGTAGTATTCTGTTATGGAAATATAGTATAATCTTATTTATCTATTCTCCAGTTGGACATTTAGGGTATTTTTGGGTAACATTGCTATAAGCACTCACACATGTCTTTTGGGCTACTAGGTTTTAAATATTGCAGTGCAGGGACCAAGGCCCAGGCTGCCCCAGAGGTGCCATTGCAACATGCGGAATATTTTGAGCTGAAAAGCATCAACGATCAAAAGACTCAGAAGAAACTTTGACCCCCTGCTCCCCACAACTGCATAAAAATAATCTGGATACAGGAAGTACTCCAGGAGGACAGCACTGTATAGAGCTACATTACAGTGTCAGCTGGGTGCAGTAGGCAGCGAGGGACGTGGCTAAGTCTGGTAAAATTCCTTCCTGTGCCCCTCCCCCCCCCACTGTTTCTCTGTGGTCCACCAAGTATTTATCATTTACTTTTTCATATTCTTGCAAATTACTTCCTTTTTCCTTTGAAGTCTCAGACCCCTACCTCTTCTCTTGGTTTCAAGATAACACAGAAACCTCATTCTCCCTGACTGTCTTTGGAACCCGTGTCTATGTCTTCCCCATACCTATGTAATTAAACTGGCCTTTTTTCTCCAGTTAATCTGTCCCATGTCAGTTTAATTCTTAGGCCAGCTAGAAGACCCTCGAAATGCAGAGGAAATTTCTTCCTCCCAACAGCCGCATAGACTTGTGATATGTTATATGCATTGATTAGTGTCAGGCTATTCACATGTCATGTTGGAAATTGCTTTTCACATCCCTAAAACTGTCCCTTGCCTTTCAGTCAGAACAGCCCCATTTTAGAACCAGCTACTTCTGAAGTACACAAACTTCATTATTTCATTTGTCATTATTTCTGGTCATATGTTGTACAATTCAAGTTTCAACACAGGGATTCACTGCTGAAATTAATGGCTTCCTGTTAACATAATGAATGTTGGAAATGGAATCTCATTGGTGAAATCAGTGAAAATAAAGATAAGAAAACTAGCTAAAACATTTCAGACAAACACTCCACATTAATTGAACAGGCTGTATGGATCTAGCAAGCCCTGCAGCCTGTGTGATTCAGAGGGGTGCTTGAGACTTGGTTCTTTTTTTTTTTGGTATTATTAGTGTACAGTCACATGAGCAGCATCATGGTTACTAGACTCCCCCCATTATCAGGTCCCCACCACATAGCCCATTACAGTCACATCAGCGTAGTAAGATTTCCATCAGCTTAATAAGATGCTATAGAATCACTACTAGTTTTCTCTGTGTGATACTACCTTCCCTGTATAACCCCTGTGCTACATTATGTGTGCCAATCATAATACCCCTTTATCCCCCTTACCCCTCCCTTACTCCTGCCCCCCCACCCTCCCCAGTCCCGTTCCCTTTGGTAACTGTTAATCCATTCTTGGGTTCTGTGAGTCTGCTGCTGTTTTGTTCCTTCAGTTTTTCTTTGTTCTTATACTCCACAGATGAGTGAAATCATTTGATACTTGTCTTTCTCCACCTGGCTTATTGCACCAAGCATAATACCCTCTAGCTCTATCAATGTTGTTGCAAATGGTAGGATTTGTTTTCTTATTATGGCTGACTAATATTCCATTGTGTATATGTATCACATCTTCTTTATCCATTCATCTACTGATGGACACTTAGGTTGCTTCCATTTCTTGGCTACTGTAAATAGTGCTGCCATAAACATAGGGGTGCATCTGTCTTTTTCAAACTGGGCTGCTGCATTCTTAGGGTAAATTCCTAGGAGTGGAATTCCTGGGTCAAATGGTATTTCTATTTTGAGTTTTTTGAGGAACCTCCATACTGCTTTCCACAATGGTTGAACTAATTTACATTCACACCAGCAGTGTAGGAGGGTTCCCCTTTCTCCACATCCTCACCAATATTTGTTGTTGTTTCTCTTTTGGATGGTGGCTATCCTAACTGGTGTAAGGTGTTACCTCATTGTGGTTTTAATTCGCATTTCTCTGATGATTAGCGATGTGGAGCATCTTTTCATGTGCCTATTGGCCATCTGAATTTCTTCTTTGGAGAAGTGTCTCTTCAGTTCCTCTGCCCGTTTTTTAATTGGCTTATTTGGTTTTTGTTTGTTGAGGTGCATTATATAATTTGGATGTCAACTCCTTATCGGATATATCATTTATGAATATATTCTCCCATACTGTAGGATGTCTTTTTGTTCTATTGACAGTGTCCTTTGCTATACAGAAGCTTTTTAGTTTGATATAGTCCCACTTGTTTTTTTTGCTTTTGTTTCTCTTGCCCAGGGAGATATGTTCATGAAGAAGTTGCTCATGTTTATGTCCAAGAGATTTTTCCTATGTTTTTTCAAAGAATTTTATGATTTTTATGACTTATATTCAGGTCTTTGATCCATTGTGAATTTACTCTTGTGTATGGGGTTAGACAATAATCCAGTTTCATTCTCTTACATGTAGCTGTCCAGGTTTGCCAACACCTGCTGTTGAAGAGGCTGTCATTTCCCCATTGTATATCCATGGCTCCTTTATCATATATTAATTGACCATATATGCTTGGGTTTATATCTGGGCTCTCTATTCTGTTCCACTGGTCTATGGGTCTGTTCTTGTGCCAGTACCAAATTGTCTTGATTACTGTGGCTTTGTACTAGAGCTTGAAGTCAGGGAACGTTAATTCCCCCCGCTTTATTCTTCCTTCTCAGGTTTGCTTTGGCTATTCAGAGTCTTTTGTGGTTCCATATGAATTTTAGAACTATTTGCTCTAGTTCACTGAAGAATGCTGTTGGTATTCTGATAGGGATTGCATTGAATCTGTAGATTGCTTTAGGCAGGATGGCCATTTTGACAATATTAATTCTTCCTATCCATGAGCACGGGATGTGTTTCCATTTATTGGTATCTTCTTTAATTTCTCTTATGAGTGTCTTGTAGTTTTCTGAGTATAAGTCTTTCACATCCTTGGTTAGGTTTATTCCTGGGTATTTTATTCTTTTTGATACAATTGTGAATGGAATTGTTTCCTGATTGCTCTTTCTGTTAGTTCATCATTAGTGTATAGGAATGCAACAGATTTCTGTGTACTAGTTTTATGTCCTGCAACTTTACTGAATTCAGATATTAGATCTAGTAGTTTTGGACTGGATTCTTTAGGGTTTTTTAATGTACAATATCATGTCATCTGCAAACAGGGACAGTTTGACTTCTTCCTTACCTATCTGGATGCCTTTTATTTCTTTGTGTTGTCTGCCGTGGCTAGGACCTCTAAAACAATGTTGAATAAAAGTGGGGAGAGTGGGCATCCTGGTCTTGTTCCCAATCTTAAAGGAAAAGCTTTCAGCTTCTTGCTGTTAAGTAAAATAGTGGCTGTGGATTTGTCATACATGGCCTTTATTATGTTGAGGTACTTGCTCTTCATTCCCATTTTGTTGAGAGCTTTTATCATGAATGGATGTTGAATTTTGTCAAATGCTTTTTCAGCATCTATGGAGAAGATCATGTGGTTTTTGTCCTTCTTTTTGTTGATGTGGTGGATGACGTTGATGGATTTTTGAATGTTGTACCATCCTTGCATCCCTGGGATGAATCCAAGTTCATCATGATGGATGATCTTTTGATGTATTTTTGAATTCAGTTTGCTAATATTTTGTTGAGTATTTTTGCATCTATGTTCATCAGGGATATTGGTCTGTAATTTTCTTTTCTTGTGGTGTCTTTGCCTGGTTTTGATATTAGAGTGATGTTGGCCTCATAGAATGAGTTGGCAGTATTCCCTCCTCTTAGTTTTTGGAAAACTTTAAGGAGGTTGGGTGTTAGGTCTTCACTAAATGTTTGATAAAATTCAGCAGTGAAACCACCTGGTACAGGGTTTTATTCTTAGGTAGTTTTTGATTACCAATTCATTTCGTTGCTGGTAATTGGTCTATTCAGATTTTTTGTTTTTTCCTGGGTCAGCCTTGGAAGGTTGTATTTTTCTATAAAGCTGTCCATTTCTTCTAGATTATCCAGTTTTTACCATATAATTTTTTATAATATTCTCTCATAATTCTCTGTATTTCTGTGGTGTCTGTAGTGACTATTCCTTTCTCATTTCTGATTCTGTTTATGTGTGTAGACTCTCTTTTTTTCTTGATAAGTCTGGCTAGGGGTTTATTTTCTCCAAGAACCAGCTCCTGCTTTCATTGATTCTTGCTATTGTTTTATTCTTCTCAATTTTATTTATTTCTGCTTTAATCTTTATTATGTCCCTCCTACTGACTTTGGGCCTCATTCGTTCTTCTTTTTCTAGTTTCATTAATTGTGAGTTTGGACTGTTCATTTGGGATTGTTCTTCTTTCCTGATGTAGGCCTGTATTGCAATATATTTCCCTCTTAGCATGGCCTTTGCTGCATCTCACAGATTTTGTGGTGTTGAATTATTGTCATTTGTCTCCATATATTGCTTGATCTCTGTTTTTATTTGGTCGTTGATCCCTTCATTATTTAGGAGCATGTTATTAAGTCTCCATGTGTTTGTGGGATTTTTCATTTTCTTTGCATAATTCATTTCTAGTTTCATACCTTTGTGGTCTGAGAAGCTGGTTAGTACAATTTCAATCTTTTTGAATTTACTGAGGCTCTTTTTGTGGCCTAGTATGTGATCTATTCTTGAAAATGTTCTATGTGCACTTGAGAAAAATGTGTATTCTGCTGCTTTTGGGTGTAGAGTTCTGCAGATGTCTGTTAGGTCCATCTGTTCTAATGTGTTGTTCACTGCCTCTATCTCCTTACTTATTTTCTGTCTGGTAGATCTGTCCTTTGGAGTGAGTGGTGTGTTGAAGTCTCCTAGAATGAATGCATTGCATTCTATTTCCCCCTTTAATTCTGTTGGTATTTGTTTCACATATGTCGGTGATCCTGTGTTGGGTGCATAGATACTTATAATAGTTAAATCCTCTTGTTGGACTGACCCCTTTATCATTATATAATGTCCTTTTTTGTCTCATGTGACTTTCTTTGTTTTGAAGTCTATTTTTTCTGATACAAGTACTGCAACTGCTGCTTTTTTCTCCCTATTAGTTGCATGAAATATCTTTTTCCATTCGTTTACTTTCAGTCTGTGTATGTCTTTGGGTTTGAAGTGAGTCTGTTTTAGGCAGCATATAAATGGGTCTTGTTTTTTATCCATTCAGTGACTTTACGTCTTTTGATTCGTGCATTCAGACCATTTACATTTAGGGTGATTATTGATAGGTATGTACTTATTGTCATTGCAGACTTTAGATTTGTGGTTACCAAAGGTTCAAGGGTAATTCCCTTACTATCTAACAGTCTAATTTCACTCACTTCATATGCTGTTACAAACACAACCTAAAGATTCTTTTTTTTCTTCCTTTTTCTTCCTCCTCCATTCTTTGTATGTTATGAATCATATTCTGTACTCTTTGTCTATCCCTTGGGTGACATCTATTTCGTCTTAGGAATACTTCCATCTGTAGGAGTCCCTCCAAAATGCACTGTAGAGGTGGTTTGTGTGAGGTAAATTCTCTCATCTTTTGCTTATCTGAAAATTGTTTAATCCCTCCTTCAAATTTAAATGATAACCTTGCTGGGTAGAGTATTCTTGGTTCAAGGCCCTTCCGCTTTATTTCATTAGATATATCATGCCACTCCCTTCTGGCCTGTAAGGTTTCTGTTGAGAAATCTGATATTAGCCTGATGAGTTTTCCTTTGTATGTGATCTTTTTTCTCTCTCTAGCTGCTTTTAAAAGTCTGTCTTTATCCTTGATCTTTGCCATTTTAATTATTATTTCTTGATGTTGTCTTCCTTTGGTCCCTTGAGTTGGGAGATCTGTGCACCTCCATGGCTTGAGAGACTATCTCCTTTCCCAAATTGGGGAAGTTTTCAGAAATTACCTCCTCAATGACAGTTTCTATCCCCTTTTCTCTCTTTTCTTCCTCTGGTACCCCTATTATGTGAATATTTTTCCGTTTGGATTGGTCACACAGTTCTCTCAATATTCTTTCATTCTTAGAGATTCTTTTTTCTCTCTATGCCTCAGCTTATTTGTATTCCTCTTCTCTAATTTCTATTCCATTTACCATCTTTTCTACTATATCTAATCTGCTTTTAAATCCCTCCATTGTATGTTTCATTTCAGATATAGTATTTCTTAATGACTGAATCTCCATCTTAAATTAGTTCCTGAGTTCTTGAATATTTTTCTGTACCTCCATAAGCATGCTTATGATTTTTATTTTGAACTCTCTTTCATGAATATTTGTGAGTTCAGTTTCATTTGGCCCTTTTCCTGGGGTTTGTGAGATTTTGGTCTGAAGCATATTCTTTTGATATTTCATATTTCTGTGTGATGCCCTGTAGCACCCAGAAGCTCCAGTCTCTGGAGCTGCTCAGCCCCTAGAGTGAGGTTGGGGGTCGTAGGGGAGCAGAGCTGGTGCCTGGAGGGAGGAAAGATCTGTTTCCTGATTCCCATCTGCCATGCCTGTCTCTCCTACCAGAGCCAGTGGGCTGAGCACACAGGTGTAAGCCTCTGTGCTCTGTGCATCTAGCTGTTGTAGGCAGGGTCTCCCTCTGTCTGGCCTTACACCAGCACAGTGACTGCTGATTTGCGAGCCTGTCCTGTCAGGAGGAAGACTTGGCAGGCTGCATATCACAGTGGGGGGCCTCAGAGCTGAGTAGCCAGCCAGGGGGATGGAGTGCCTGAAGCTCCTCAAAGGTCCCAATCGGCTGGGCAGAGGGTGCCCAGACAACCTTATCCCACTATCCCTTCTCCCACAGAGCAAGTTCCGTGCAACCCCCGCCCCTTCAGCAGCCCTCTTGCTGCTAGGAAGCCTCCCAGACCGCCTGCCTTTCTCTTGTCTCTGAGCGGCCAGGTGTGAATCCCATCCTCCACAAACAGCCGGAATCTGTCTCTCAAGCACTCTGCCTGTCCCAGCTCCCCATCCTCCAGAGCACCACACAATGCAGGTTTCTGCTCACAAAGCAGACCTCCAGGGCAAGGTGTCCAGCAGTCCCAGGCTTGCATCCTCTCCCCCGCTCCATTTCTCTTCCTCCTGCTGGTGAGCTGGGGTGGGGGAAGGGCCTGGGTCCCACCGGATCAAGGCTTTGGTACGTTACCTTGTTTCGTGAGGTCCGCTCTGTTTGTGAGGTCTGTATGCAGTCTGGTGCAGCCCTCTTTCCTATTGCTGTTTTAGGGTTAGTTGCATTAACTATATTTTCGCACTATCTGTGGTTTTAGGAGGAGTTCTCTGTCTCATCTCTCACGCCACCATCTTGAATCTCTGAGACTTGATTCTTAAAGAATCCTTTTCGCATCTATTGGCATTGAGGGTTTTGGCTGGCTGATGATACTTACTAGCCATCTCTATGGTATAGAATTCTGCATCTAGAGTATAATTGACTTGTCTCAAACTATTCATGCAAGATCAGGTCAGTGCCTAAAGAAAGACAGAAAGATGGGAATTTATAGAATTGGCAGAACAGTCATACAAACTATTCTTTCCTCTAAAGAATGTTCATTCAGCAAATATTGGTATGTGGTAAAATGCTCTGATCTTGGCTTTTATTGTAACCTGCTGATATGGTTGTGGGACAGCAGTCAACATTACCTTCCTGTATTTATTGATGAAAATCCTTATTCACTAAAAGCTCCTTAAAACTGTGCATGGCCAGTTTGATTTAGGTAGTGTAATAGTTCGGATTCTTGACCCCAGTGTTCCACTCTTTGCTGTAGTCAGGCCCTGTCCTGGTAATTTCTGCAGTTGCAACAGTTTGATCCCCTATTCTTGGCTTTAGGTTCACCAAGTGTTTCATTTGGCCAGTGAGATGTTGGAAGACCTTATGAAAGCCAGGGGTTTCCATTGCCAGCCCGACGAGAAGAAACATGCTCCAGCTCATCCATTGGTCCAGGAGAATGAGCAGTAGGAAGCAGAATTTCTTAGTAACATCAACTTGAGATGCAGCTTCCCCAGATGACCCAGAGATCAGTGAGAATAAATGATTGTAAGTAACTTGAGTTTTGTTCTTGTGTCTTTATGGAGTCAGGATTATTGAGGTGTGACATTGTTGCAGTCAATAAACTCACCCTTGTGAGGTGTAGACCTTTCTGCATTTTGAAAAATGTACACAGTCACATAATCACCATCACATTCAAGATCTAGGACATTTCTATCTCCGCAAAAAGATCCCCTGTGGTCTCTTTAGACAATCACCTTCCCTCACCCTCAGTGTCTGGCAGTCACTGATCTCTTTTCTGCAGTTTTGATTTTTTTCAAACTGCCATGTAAATGGAATTATATGGTATAAAGCTTTTTTCTTTTATAAATTTTGCTTCTTTCACATAATAATACATTTGAGAGTCATCCATGTTGTGGCATTAATCAGTAAATCCTTCTTCTGGAAGAACAGTATTTCTGAGTAGTATTCCATCGTATACATTTAACAGTTTGTTTTCCCATTCACTAGTTGACAGACACTTAGATTATTTCTATTTTTATATATTAAGAATATAACTAATAAATATTTTACTTGCATGTTTTTATGTGGACACACAATTTGATTTCTTTTAAGTAACTATCTAGAAGCAGAATGGCTGTTTGTTAAATGTATGTTTACCTGTATAAACACCTCCCAACCTGTTTTCCACAGTGACTGTACCATTTTGCATTCTATGAACAATGTATGAGGGTTCCGGTTGCTTCACACCTCCCACAGCTCTTGGTAATTTCAGCTTTGAGGTGTTTGGCTGTCCCTGTTTGGGCTCATTTAGCCATTGTTACAGGCTATGTGAAGACCATGTCACTGTGGCTTTGATTTGGATTTCCCTAGTGACTAATGGTGTCGAACTTCTTGTCATGTATTTATTTGCCATCCACATTTAAAGTTCTTCGTCTTCTTTGGGGAAGTATTTGTCAAAATCATTTGCCTGTTTTTCATTTGGGTTTTTTTTCTTATTGTTCAGTTTTGTGAATTCCTTACACATTGTAAAGACCAGTCTTTTGAAATATAGGCACCCCCATAAAATAAGAAGGCACCACCTTGACGAAAAAACCAATGATGAAAACTGATAGGCAATTTGCACCTCAGAATACACAAACCCATGGGAATCACCACTGGCTGTCCTTCTTAGGCCACCTGCAGCATGATGGAAGGGTCCACATTTCACCCCTCTCCTTACTTTTATTCAACTTTTAAAACCTTAGTGGCACACAGTGGCAGGACACAACTGCAGATGATCATAAGGTTTTGTTTTACATGCATGTTAAATGACACTTAGCAATAGCTCTCTTGTCGGTTATTGCTTCAAAGAGACGGCTTTCTCGAACATCATTTTTTTTTTCTGTCACTTAGCAACACTGCTTATTTTGCGAGCAAGGTGCCCGTAATGGATATTGACTTGACCAGAAATGCATCCTTAAACAAGAGGACATGGAGGAGGAGTCTTTGGTTCCCGAGGTTGGCTCCAGGACTAGCACATGGCTCTTACCGTCAATGATATTAAAATATGAATCAAACATTCTGTTTCACCTTTGATGACATGGTTTGTTTGTAAGGACACTGATTGTTTTGCTCCAGCAGCTGCATGCGAGCATTTACCTTTCTTAGGAAGAATCATTCTGTGACTTGTCTCAAACTGGTTTTCCAATAGGAAAAGATTCTACTTTATTATTTAAAGTATGTTGAAACAGCTTGGCTTTACTGGAAAATGCCTCTAATTACAATCAAAATATTAGGAAAGAGTGTCATAAAATTGTGAACATCTATACACTTGAAAAATTGAACACAGTTAAGTACTTGAAATGATATGACATTCAATAGTATTTGGAAAATGTTTCATGCTGTTGGCTGTGTATACTCTGCAGCCATTCTTCCCCTCCTCAAGGTTTCTTCTTGCTGACTTACCTCCCATTAGAGAAGCTAAAAATATTGAATAATCACCTGTTTCGCTTCCAGGGCAGTAAGAAATTCGAATGTGACACAGTCCTGGCTACTGGGATCTAAAGGAGAAGTCTGGCTCAGTTCCTGGGGAAAAAATTTCATCCTTAATAAAATAGGAGGAAAACTTCATTTGCCCTTGGATATAGCCACTCCATGCCTTCCCGAAAATGTGGCAACCATCTTGCAACTCTGAAGTGCTGAGCCCGAAGACTGTCAATGAAAAAAACTTGAAGTGACTCAACTAGAGTTCAGAGACTTTATTCGCCTGATAAAGATGAAGGAGTATCTGACCAGTGAGTCTGTGAATCCAAGTGGGATTGTATTTTACAGGCTGAGAAGAGCAGGGTATGGATCCTGGTGGTTTGGCTCAAGCAGGAGTTTTCATTGGACATTTGAAGATTATTCTGTTTCTTGTTTTTTGTTTTAATTTTTAACACCTCCTGCTTGTGATCTTTGGTGAAATCCAAGAAGGATGCTTTTCAGAGCTGCTTTTTTTTTAAATTAAAGTATCATTGATATACGATCTTATGTTGGTTTCTGTTATACAGCAAGGTCAGAGATGCTTTTATAAGCCTTGACGTTTATCTGTTAATGTTCATGGTAGAGGGCGGGAATAAAAAAATAAACACATAAAAGGTGGGGGTGGGGAGGGCAAGGAGACAAAGGAGTCAAGGGAAACTGGATTTACTCTTTATGTCTCTTTTAATCCTTGTGCCAGATCAAGCCAACATACCAAAGATGCTGCAGCAGGGAGATGGGTCCTGATGGCGTCGCTGAACAACTGAGCTGACACGAGAGGCAGGAAGAGCTTTAAAAAGACACATCTGATCGGGTCCATGAAGGGTGACTGCCCTATCTGAAAATTAACTGATTTGGGACATTCATGATATCTACAAAATCCCTTCACAGCAGCAACTAGATTCCTGAATAAACGGGAGAAGATGAGCTGTGGGGAGAATCTTATCATTCTGCCTGTATAAATTTACATGCAGTGAAATGCACAAACCTTAACTGTACGTTTGCTAAGGATTTTTCCTAATTCCCCACCCCCAACCCAGCTTTAAGGAGGTAAAGTTTACCTATAAAATGTATCCAGTTTAAGTTTGTAAGGTTGATGAGTTTTGACAAATGCATACACTCATGTCACCCTCACCCAGTTAAAATGTGAAACATTCCCATCATTCCAGAAGTTCCCTCTTGCTCCTTTGCAGCTGATCCTTTGCCCTCCCCCAGCCCAGGCAACTACTCAAAGTAGTCCGATCAAAATATTAAGCCGATAAGTAGTTGTATAGTACATAGCTCATGATAAAAGTCCATAAACAAACAATAGATTAGAAAAAAATATTAACAAAAATGAAAAACAGGCCAGCCAAAAAGAATACAAAATGGGCAGATATGAAATACACAAAAAATAGCTAATAAAATAACCAAAAGTGGCTTCGTCTTCATAGTGGTCAGGAAAATAGAACTTCAAACAACAATGAAATATCCCTTTTTTACCAATATACTGTAAAAACATACAATCAGTAGTAATTCTAAGGTTGGACAAGGTGGGAAAATGGTGAAATGTGAATTGCTACAGACTTTCGATAAAATAATCATCTAGTGATAGTCATTAAAATTAAATCTACTGACTGAGGTGGCCTTGATGTTTCCATCAGTTGACTAAACTTTAGACGGGCATCTTCCTGCCCCCGGTCCCTGTCCTCCTTCTCCTTCTGGCCCTCACAGAATCCAGATGTCCTAACTACGGAGGTCCCTCCTCTCCCTTTCCTTAGAGCATTTATTTTAGAAAACTTCTAATTGTATATTCTTTCTCTGTCTCTTGGAGACATAAGTCTTTTCAAAAGTCTCTTGTCAGTGTTATAACCCAGGACTGTTTTTTCCAAGGACCTGGGAACCATCCCTCTGAAATGTAATAATCCAGGAAGATGGTAGCCCATCCCCTATTTCTGTGGGATGGTGGGAGCCTAACTGCAGGGAGTGCCTTGCTAAAAGTTGTAAAACTACCTCTTGTCATGAAGATATGAGAAAACTTACTTTTCTTTTGGGTAAAGCTAATTAGCAAACATAGATGGCCTGATTCCCCCCCCACCCCGTCCCACCCCATCTTAAAAACTCCCCTTATTTCACCAGAATTGAGCTTAGTTATGTTCTCTCCCTTCTACTGCAGTAGCCTTGAATAAAGTCTTCCTCATCTGATTAAATTGACCCAGTGCAATTTTTGCTTTGACATAGCACACACATTTCAGCCTCACAATCCCACTCCTGGGGACCCTTCCCTTAAAAACAAAAGCAACAAAACATATATATGCCTGTTATATTGCAGCATTGTTCACTGTAGAAACATCTGGACAAAAAAATAAGTGTCCCATAATAATTTATGTTTTCTCCATAATGTGAATTATTTTGGTATAATTAAAATAGATTATTTAGGGTTACGTTAGTTGAGTTGTAAGAATATTTTTGTGATGTGTTATTAAAAGAGAAAAGGAATATGAAGAAAAATTTATATAACGTGTAGGAAATTCTGT
Organism: Smutsia gigantea; assembly: GCA_032199065.1. NCBI lineage: Eukaryota > Metazoa > Chordata > Mammalia > Pholidota > Manidae > Smutsia > Smutsia gigantea. Next base: position 823,269 of record JAVSCE010019523.1, read on the forward strand.
AAAATAAGATTAAGTGTGAATGGAATTTAATTAATACTGGTAACTTTGGTGTGAAGGGAAGAGGGTAGAAGATAAGGAAAAAATTTTTTATACAATCATGTCTTTTTCCCTGCTTCTGTTTTTAGACTGTTGTTTACTATAATTTATCATAGGGCTTCACATTGAATAATACTAATTTATTTATGTCTGCTTCCCTCACTAGAATGTAATACCCTTCTAAGCAGAGACTATGTCATTTATTTAATTATCTTCAGCATTTAACACAGCATATGAAATCTGTTAAATGTCAAAGTTTGAGTGGGTTTGAGTGAAGCTGGCACCCAAATCATTTTAGAACAAATGAGGACATGAAGTTAGTAAGGAGATAAAATGGATCTTTAGAAAGTGACGGAGGAGAATTTCTTCAACATATTAAAGCTGCATGTACTATAAGGTATAACAACTAATTTTATTCAATTTAACGAACTAGAAATTTTGGATGTGTGTGCCCTGGTGTTCTTTGTCCAAGAGATATACAGGTGAGTAAGCTCAAGCCCCCACTCTGGGGGAATTACTGGTCTTGGGTATACAAACAGGGATAAGAAGCATATGGCCTATAAGTGCAACATTCATCATAGCTAACAGGGTGCCACTCATTCAAAATGCAATACCTCACATCCAAATACTCTATAAGCTTTACAGAATTCTGTATGTTTTAGGCTTTTCATAGTATTACAGTCATTTGTATATATTTGTAATCTCCTCTGTGAAAATGTAAACTCCACTGACCAGTCACTGTGTCTTAATCTGTTTCCTCTTCAGCAATGTGCACAGTTTCTTGCTGCAGTAGGCATTCCCAAACTCTGTTAATTGAAGGAACAGATGAATGCAGAAATGAGTTAATGACTGTCAGCCACAGAGCAGGGGTTTTCAAAGAGTCGTGTGTAACAGGTTACCCTGGGGAGGTTTTGATGTCGTTCATCTGTGGTAGGACCAGGAGATCTATGTTTAGCCCTTGAGTTACTGCTGATGCAGCGGGCGCTCAGGCCAACCACTGAGAAATCTGGCATAGACTGTAAGGCTTTGGCGCACTTCATGATCTTGTCTGATCTTGAAAAGCAAAGACAGACAGGACTTTACTGTGCCCTAGCACTTCAACTCTTTTTCTCCAGTTGTAACTGCCCAAGTGGGGCACATCTATAATATGTGTTGGTAAGCTGGAAAATCATATGTAGCGCATATTCCCCACATTAGAAAATCATTTATTTAATAGCCTTCTAGACTACCAAAACCCTCAAAGCCTCAAACCATATTATAATATAGGTTCTGGCACCCCAGGTAAAAACATATTTTAGGTTTTTCTAAGGGGAATGTCAGTTTTTTATTTTGCTATTATTAATATACAATTACATGAGCAACATTATGGTTACTAGACTCCCCCTATTATCAAGTCCCCACCATATACCCCATTGCATCAGTGTAGAAGGATGTTATAGAATCACTACTTGTCTTGTCTGTGTTATACTGCCTTCCCCATATCCCCCCACCCCACCCCGCTACATTATATGTGCTAATTGTAATAGCCCTTTGGAATGTCAGTTGTGATAATTGCATTTGCTAGCTACCTTTTCTGGATTTCACCTTTTCTAGTTCTTGTTAAATAAAGGCTATATAATTTGGTTTCACCATCTCATTTAATATGGCTATTTGAATTTCTTTTTTAGCTACTTATCTAGACTGCCTACCAAAAAGTTAATGGCAACTGTCTGCCAGTTTCACACTGGGGACATTTGGAGAAACAAGCTAATTTGAACTTTACTTTTTATATACTTCTGGAACCAGGAGAAAAATCTCAGAGTCTGGAATCCGAAAGAAGATGCTCTCACTAGAACTCTGGGTCTTCCCAGGCACCAGGCAAGGCAAAGTGATTAAAGAATACCTCCCCACCCACATCCCTACTCCTAAGGAACTGCTAGGTACATCAACCTTTTGAACCTTATGCTTATGCTTAGCGGAGAAGAAACAAAAACTGCTGAGAATTTGAAACATAAACCAATCCTCACAGGAATCTACAGCACAGATTCTCTTACCAATGTGAACCGAAACCCCAGGTTGAAAATTTAGGGTAAGCTGGAAGTCACTTTGATCATGGTCTTGCCAGAAGAGGAATCCATGTTTCTCTGAAGGAAGCCACCTCCATTTCAGGACCCCCCAGCTTTCTCATGCACCAGTGTGAGGAGGCATACTGAGTCCTCCCTGTCAGGTTTGGGTAAGTCAGGTACAAATGGCATTGAAATTCAACCACACGCAGCAACATTCTTCTTCCACTGAACAAATAATGGTGCTTACCTGTAACTTCAATTCCCTTTGCATCATGACTCACAAAATAACCATTTACTAAGTGAAAAAAAAATTCTCTAGCAGGGGATATGAATAATAAGTTGGAAAACCTATCATGGACCTACTTTTCACACACATGCTATATAAGCTTCACATATTAAGGGTTGCCCCTTACAGACTGCACTGTCTGTTGGCAGATATTCATGAAACAATTTGCTCATCCATGTTGAATGACTTCAATTACACTATGAGATGCTATTATGTTATTTGATAAAGATATTTTGAGTGTGATTTGTTTTTGCTTTGCTTCTGGTTATTATTACTTGTTATTTACTTTTTAGGCTAGTTTTTAAGCTTCTCCTCAATAGTGTAATTGGCTCATTTTTGCTTTTAAAAAGTACAATTTTGACTGACATATCTTGTTTGTGTTGCTTCTTGCAAAATTCCTTGAATTTATACTAAAACTCGGTAATTTGAATTTTTCCTTAAAAGTCAATTGTTCATCAAAATGGTAACTGTGCTTATTTTTAAATTATAGAAAGCCTTCAATTATTCTAATTACTGGAGGCCCAATTTTATATTTATTCAGCTTGTTAGAGACGAGGGCAGAGGGATCATTGGTCTTAGACAATCTTGATTTAAGATGTCATCTTTATTCAACCTTTACTTTTGCAGCTGTTGATGAAAAAATTCTCCCAATCCCATATTCACTTGTGTTTGTACTATGAACTTCTATTTTTAATTTGTAATAAAGGCTGTTTAATATTGCCTCTGACATTACTTTGAGTTTGTGTAGGGACACACAGTTGCCCAACTATCATTTCTGGATTTACCTGCATATAAATATAATCAGGTGACTAACTTTTGTCTAATGGCACTTGAGTGAATGTAATATGTGATATTTGGGGTCATGTCATTTAAATGAAGTTGCTTTTCTTTCCCCTCCTCATCCTCCCATCATCCCCTAGGAGCTGGACTGAGATATGGCGGTAATGAGTCAGTTTCCATCATGTGGAAGAGGATGACGGCCTAGGGGATGGTGATGCTTTAAGGAGAAGAGGAGCCTGGGTCCCCAGATGACCTCAGGAGACAGAGATTTCATTCTTCCCTGGTCTGCTTATAAGCTAAGAATTTTACAAGAGAGAGATAAAAGTCTTCTATCCTATTTAAATCAATCCTATTTGGTCTCAATTAAAACAGAGGAGCAAATATTCTAACAGTTTGTCTATTTATGTTATTACTTTAACTTTTTTTTTAATTTCCATGAACCATCCTCAGGCTATTAATGTATTATATGCATTGAGGTTATAACGCAACACTTAATTATAAGAAAAAATATCAAATTTCATAAAATACTCCAGAGTGACAAATGGTAAAAATTCATACTCCAGAACAGACTGATGTATTTACTAAAAGGTGCTGTGAAAATTCCAACTGCACTGGCTTTATTATTCAAGAATAATCTTTATTCATGCAAATCATGTATAAAGGGTTTCCATAAAAGGTGTAATTAATGTTATAGCTTTCAAGGTTGTGGTGTGAATGTAATATGATTTCTTCAGCAATTTATTTTTCTTTTGGAACTGCCCCTCCCTGCCAACACTTGATTTATGACCAGAAGCTAGCAATGATTTGAAGCCCATAGTTAAGGAAACACTGGTCTAGGGTTTTTAAGTTAGGTTTATGTTTGTGAATTCCATTGTACCATCCACATTCATATTTAGATGGTCTACGTTCAGGGCAACTATGACATTTAAAAGCACTAGGTAAACATGCATCTGATAAAGCAGTAGGATGTATGGGACAGTTTCTTCATAATTTTCCTCATTTACAAGGCTGTAAACTGCCATCTGACAAGCATATTTACTGTGCAGACATTTTATCTTCCATCATCAGCATTTAAGGGGTTTGAATTTGAATGTCTTTAGATAGGATCATATTCTCTTATTTTGCCATGTGCTCATCTACTCCTCAACCCAGTTTGGATTCTTCACAAAGTATGTTACCACCCTGGTGCTTAAATAAAGTCAGCATTTGGGATCCTTAGTCTCTACTATGTGCATAAATGATGTGTGAGTGTCAAAGTCATGGATGTACTGATATGTGTGTGTGTGTGTGTGTGTGTGGAGAGAGAGTAGAAATCACATCACGTGAGCACCCACATCTAGGAGCCAGCACACACTGGGAAAAACGTTTACTTTTTCAGTTATTTTCATGTTTAAGACAAAGTTGCAAAAGTTTCAAGCTGCCTCAGAGCAATGTTTTTGTTGTTTCTTATTTGTACCAGAGACAGGGAAACCACGCTGGTGTGCTGTGAATGCGATCCAGTGGGGACATGAGGCCGTGTGGCTCCGTGGACATAGGCACTAATCAGTCTCCTTCAATTGTTCATTCTGTTATCCACTGAAGCTAGGGAGGACCTGATACTCTAGGCCAGCCTGTTCAGTCCAGAGAGAACAAGGCATGTCTTGGGAAAGTGCGACGCTTTTCCTTTTAGAAGCAGGATGCTGGGCGAAGCTGGTGCATGTTCTGGCCCTGCAGTCACTTAGGTTTCTAGTGGTGTAATTTAAACTATGACAAGCGAGTACAGGGTCAGGAACATGACCCATTACCAAGATTATGGAAGGCGAAACTGGCCTTATCAATGTACCCGGTGAGCTAATATTTTATCTAGCCTTTTGCACAAGATGCAATGACATGGCCAATGGGTTTAGGCAAAGGCACTCAGGAGGTAGTTGCAGTTCTGTTCTCAATTCCTAACATTGGAGGGAAGCCATTACTGCTCCACTCTTGTAGAAATGATCCACTCCTTCTCCCTTTAAGCAACTGAGTCAGACTTCTGTATCCCTCAGCGTTGCTCTCATGCAGGAACCCACCACCAAAGCCATGGATGGTCGCCCCTTGAATAATGCAGGTGCTTAGGACTGCTGACACCCTTCACAGTCCAAGACCCATGTACAGCTTTTGTCTCCCTGAAAATGTAACAAGAGCCTACTGTTGACTGGAAGTCTTACTTATACATAGTCAATTAACACGTTTTGTATATCATATGTATTATATACTGTATTCCTATAATAAAGTAAGCTTGAAAAAAGTTTTTTCAAATTTTCACTAATCTCCAAAAAATTTTCCAATATATTTATTGGAAAAAATCTGTGTATAAGTGGACCTGTGCAGTTCAAACCTGTGTTGTTCAAGGGTCAACTGTATATTCATTCATCAATGACTTTGACACCTTGGTTCACATTGTTCATTTCTGTTCTCAAATTCTATCAGTAGTTTTGCAGTAAGTTATCGTACTTCGGTGACTCTAAGAACATTCAACCGCACTCTGCCATAGAAACCTTGCTCATAGCCACAATCTGGACCTTACCACTAACAAGCATTTTATCTTTGAAAAGTGAAAAACTAACCTTCTACATAGAGTCACATCACTTCCTTACTACAGTTTTGACCCAACAAAGCCTGTGATCTGAACTCCTCTATTGCCTCTCAACACGTTAGATCTCTTCCCTGTGTTCTACCCACCCTGGGCCACACAGCCCATCACTCCAACCAGTCTAATGCCGATGCCCGAGGGTCCTTGCCTCCTAGCTAGATCCCAGTGAATCTGCCCTATCCTCTTGTTCCCACACTTTCAAACGATACTGGAGAAATGTCCCACGTCCATCAAGACTGGAAATACTGCAAATGAACCGTTTCACATTTAAGTTCAGCTTTGTGCTTAGTATTGATTGACAATATGTTTTGTATCCCTAAGAAGTTGCTTCTGCCATTGCTTAGAACAAGTGCTTCCAATATTCATCATTCTCTACGGTTTCCTAATTCCAACATAGAGCATCTCCAATGTATCCAAAAGGGTGATACATCTCTTATTCTAGAGTTATGAAATATGTCTATAAAAGGAATATTTGGCCATGCAGTATTTTCTCAGGGGTCTTTCATGCCAGCAAATATGCAGTTTCCATAGGATGTACCTTTGGAATGTAGTTGGGGAATTAGCTAATATATCCCTCATCTGAGATTTCCCCAGAGAAGACTAACCCGTTTAATCCTTTGGTATATTAAAGACTCAGTCACATCTTTACTCCAGAGCACCATTTATCAAAGCAGCTCAATGGTCTACCAGACCAAGTAGCTTGCAGTTAACAATGTGTTATTCTGTTAGTTTGCCTTCTATTAATTATTTTTATATATATACTATGAAAAGAGTGAGCCAATTTTCATCTATCACTTTAATAACCACAGTGCATATGTACACAGAATAAAAGATCACAAAATTAATCATCCTCCATTTTTTCATTTGGAATCTAGTTTTGAAACGAGAAACTTATTAAGCACATAAATAAAAGTGAATTTTTCTTTTTATTGAACACAGGTATATCTCAAAGGACTCAGTTGAAAGAAGTTTAGTCAGACATCATGGGAAGTAAATTAATCAAATGACCATTCTCTCTGTTGTTTTTGTAGTCCACAGGGGCTCTTTGTTATCTCATCTCTGCTAAATGTACCTGTTTCTAAGAAACAGAATGAGATGCATAACAGTATCATTTAAGTAATTAAAGATACACGAATATAAAGTAGCAATAGTCATTTTGCAAGAACACAAATAAAAGATGAATATTTCAAAAATTAGAATGGTTGTCTATGAATAGCAGCAAGAAGATTAAGCACAAAGGATGGAGATGGGAGAAAATCAAACCATCAGACAAGAGAGGGGAGTTTCCCCACCCCAAGATTAATATGAGCCATAAACCAAGTAGTGTAATGAACTTAATTCTCTACCTGATGTCCAAATAAGCTAATGAACAAAAGAAGAAAAACAAAGACATGGTGGTAGGACTTAACATACCTTACTATTTGTAGAACCCGGTACATTTAGAGGCTGGCTTTGCTGCACTGAGGTGACCTGTTTTCCCTATTCCTTTTTTCTTTCTCACATGCAGAGATCTTGTCTAAGCTTTCTAGCTAATCCATGTTATTCTTAGCTAATCCCTTTCATTTGTCCTTCTGTTTCCTCATTTATCAGTTCTATTTAAAAACTGTAGTAAGTATAGCTAGTTCAATTAATTACCAAGTTTGGAGTTTGAATCATCCGTAAAACTGCAAGTTCTAAATTTTGAAACACATCTTGCCTCAAGATTTTGGGTAAAAGCACTGTAATTCTATAACTTCTTGGTGAATTGAATCCTTTAGTGATCTTTCTTGATGTTTTCTTGTCTTAGGACTAATATAGCTATCCCATACTTCTTTTGGCTAATATTTACTATGTTTATCTTTTCCCATTCTTTCAACTTTCCCAAGGTTTTTTGTTTCAACACTGCAGTTGTAAACACGATAGAGCAGGATATTTTTTATAGAATCAGAAATTTCTTTTAGCTGGCTGAAGTCTATCTGTGTATATTAAAATTATATATCATGTTGTAATATGTGTTATATTGTAATTACAAATATACTGCAATCATTTCTATGGTATTAGGTTTTAATTGCCACTTATCTTTCTATTTCTTTGCTTTCCTTTTCTCCTCCCATGCCTATTGCTGCTGCATTTTTGTTGTTGTTATTTTCCCATCTCCTTTATTTGGAATTTAAACATTTGTCTTTTTCTATATATGTAGAACTTTTGCCCTTGGAATTTACCTGGAGTATTTCATTTAACAAGGTCTAAAGTTAAACAATATCACAAACCCCTCTAGGAAATAAAAACACCTTCACTATTGCTATTTGTATACTCAACTTTATTTCTGTTCTTTTAAAATCATTATTATGTCAGTTAGGGTCCCTAAAAGGAGGAAGGGACACACCTAACAAGGATCTTTGAAAAGACTTTAACAAGGAGACTATGTAGAAAGGTGTAGTTAAGGTTAAGGGAACCAAAGAGGGATGCTGGGGTCCTAGGCTCTCACTGAGCATTATCTTCCTCTAGGTCTGAAAGGGTTCAGGGGGGAAAAGTTGTCAGACAATTTAACAGGTAGAAAAGGGAAAGTCTTAGAAAATTAGTAATTATCAAAGGAGGCAGACACTTCCAAAACACACAACAGCAGGACTGGGCCAGATGGAAAAATGCCCTGACATTTCTTTTCTCCTCATGACCCCCAGTTAGATTAGTTCTAGACATGAGCTTTCTTGTACAGCACAAATGACTTCAAATTCAAGTTTCAACTTCTTCTTTCCTTGATTGAACCATCTCTTGTTTAGCTAAATTTTGTGACAGGCTGCATTACACAAGAAAGTGCAGATTTAAGAGCATGATTTGAAAAGAGGATAAATCAGATATTTTGCTCTTCTTAAACCATGAAGAGAAATTCAGGGATGAGAATGGGAAAGGAGATGAGGGAGAAAGAAAGAGAAGAGAAACATCAGATCCTGAAAATGTTCTGGCATCAAACATTTGTTGAGGGGTTGAATTTTATTTAAGGTCAGAAGAGAAGGCTTAACTGCAAAGACTACTTTCATTTAAAGGAATGAGGAGCTAGCCATCAATGCACTGGAGAGAAGAGAGCATTTCAGGCAGAAACCAGCCTGTGCAAAGCTGCAGGTGTGGGTGTGCTTGGCATTCTCAAGAAACAACTAGGCCAGTGAAACTGGAGATGGCAAATGATGGGCTGGGGATAAGGAGGTTGTCACAGAGGTAATGGGTTGGGGGGGTCAGATCCCACAAAGGCTGCAGGTTCTATGCTTAGTGAGCTGAAGCCCACTGGAGTTTTGATCAGAAAACAGACAGGTTATGTTTAGACTGAGTCACTCTGGCTGCTGGGTGAGGATAGACTAAAGGGCAAAGGCAGGAAGAACAGATAGAGGGCTGGAAGCAGAGTGGCAGAAGGGGTATTGGGTATGGACCAAATCTGAATATATTCAGAAGGTAGAGCAGACAGGATTTGCTAATGGACCAAATGTGGCATGTGAAAGACAAGAGTTAAGATGAGCAACCTGAAGACTGGAATTGGAATTTCCATTACAACTTATATGTACTTACACATAATGTACAGAATGACGCACCTATTCCTAACTCAATGGGACAGCACAAATATTGATATAAAATTATCATTAATAACTTATATTTTGAAGATTCATTTCAAATTATATATAATTTAAATGCTCTATTAATGTCAGCATTCAACAATACTGCTGGGTTGGTGGCTGAACCTGAGAGGGCTTGAGAGCTTCGTGAACAACCTATTCCCCAAAGCAGCTGTCGTCTGGGAAATCCCCTGAGTTCCCGGCTTGATCCTGCAACTCCTTGTTGAAGAAAAGCTCCAAGAACCCAACAGAAGCAGAACTAGAAGACACGCTCAATCAAGTGATGGTTGCCTTAAAGGATGTGGAGAATAAAGATATTCTCAGAAGTTCTGCCCAGAGCTGCTGGCCTAAAGCCTCCTCTGCTGGAACAGTGTGAGTGTGATGCCAGGGTAGGCATGGCTTCTAAAGTAGAGAAAGCAGAGTTTTGAGTATACCTCTGAACGTCGGCCGATATTTCAAGACATTAGCATAAACACAGATTTGAACAAGCAATTCAGAAAGCACCTAGAGGATTCAGAACCATCCACTTGGATTTCTGTATTCAAGCACTGAGTGGTGCATCTCAGCCCTTGCAGGGAGGGGATCTTGTGTGTTTACCTTGAAGTCAAGAATTGGAAAGTAGTGGTCAGTGATTCACAGCTTTTTATGCTATTGTTCCAGCACCAGAAAATCAAGGTGATTCTATCAACTGTGTAAAGGGGAATTGGTATCAAACTACTTCAAAAACAGATGTTATTTCCGGACATCTGCTTCCCAGACACTATTCCCGCTTTAGCTCAACAGGAAGAGGCTTAGGCTGTCGACTGAGAGCATTCAAATCAAAATGGACGTTTTGGCATAAGTCCTGTAAATTTTACTATAGTCAACATTGTTGGTCTTGGAAGACAAAAATGAATATGTTGATGAGATAGAATTGGAGCGAGATAGCCTAATAAAATTACATCTTGGTTATAAAAATAGGAAGTTAAGGGTTAACATCAATGTGCCAGTGGAAACTGAACAGAGGCAGGAATAAGAAACCACACACAAAAATACTGAGGAAGACCGCAAATTACGGTTCCGGCAGCTATTGTGAGAATTATGAAAACAGGAAGGTTCTAAATTACCACCCGTGGTTTGGAGAAGTATTACCTCAGTGGGCCTCAAGATTCAAACCTCGAGTCCCAGCAGTAAAGAAATACATTGACATTCTGATAGAGAAAGAATATTTGGAGCGAGTTGATGGCAGAAAGGACCCCTACTGTTACCTGGTTGAACCGTTCCAGAAGGGTCTGTGTGACCCCCAGCAAATAGATCTTGGGAGAAAGAACAAAAACAACTCAAGTTCATAGCAGCCAACCTGCCACTATGTGAACTTCTCACTTTAAAATTAAGACCAAGAGCCCCATCAGCTAGTCTCAGGTGTACATCAGAACTGCTCAAGACTGATTCATTTTAAATCTCTGCATATGGACACCAACACCATTTAACCTAATTTAAAAACAGGGAATCAAACCTTCCATGCTGAGGGCTTCGTGCTACTGCATTTAAATCAATAATTGGCTACTGCGCGATTAACAGCTCTCATCTTAGATAATACTTACGATATTGGCAGCACTTTGAGAACAAGTCTGAATGGACCTATGTGTAATGTACTATGAAAAGCCATTTGTATAAAGTTTAATGTTTTAGTGTGTGAAAATAAAGAAAACAAGAGAATTTCTGTGCAAGCCACATGTAGTTGTAAGTTTTACTAATTTCTATATGTAAATTAAAAATATTTACTTACATGCATATTTATGTAATATACATTCATACAAATATGTATTTCAGTATACAAAATTTCATATATTGTTTGAGTATATATTCACTGAATTCAGGGATTCACTGAAATCCCCTGGATGAAATGAGACTTCCCCTTGGAAGCGAGATGGGGACTGTGAATTTTATTATATCAAAGAACAGTGTGACTTCAGCTGACGTTCACTTGACACATTTGACTACCTATGAACTTTCCAGTCACAGCTTAATAAATATGTGACTAACCTATATCTGGATGGTTTTTTCCGAAGGATAACAAAGTAAACATTTGTGTTTTCATTTTTAGAAAGGAAAAATAAGTTACAAGTACCAGAAATGAGTCCTTCATTACTGAATCCAAAAGTCATATTCAATTTTTCTGCTCAGATCTTCACCTTTAATGCTCTGCAATCCTTTTCATTCGCTTTATCCACTCCTCTTAATGCAAGAATTACATATTTTACAACACAATTGTGCTACACCCTCAAATTTATTAAACAAAATGCAAACATAAAAAAGGCAGTAATAGTTGGAAACACAAATGTAGTATTTGCATCTATCAACAAACAATGAGATTCTACTGTATCCTTTCACTGAACAGGAAACAGTACAATAAAAATTTAGTCTGAGGACCTTAAAAAGAATACAAGTTCATAAATTTATTAGGCATTTCAACTAGTTAATTTAAAATAAGGGCATGACTTAAGAGTGAGAAATGACTAGTCCACTCTCACCGCGCCCCACCGAATTGGTTTGCTTTGATGAGACTGTTGGCACAACTTTATCCTAAGGTTCCTCTTGATGAAATTCTCTGTGGCTAGGGTTTCTTTTCTAAACAACAATCTGTTCTTGCTGTAATGATCCCTCAAGGCCCCCTTGTTGGAGGTTGGCCTGGAGAGTCATTCATTTTTACACAGAAGGCTGATTGTCTCCTTTGGAAACACTAGAGCATCTCAAATCTCAAACGACCAGACCTGGTTCCAAAAATCCATTTACTGTTTCTCAGCTCTTCATAGCTCACCATCCCACTGCCCTAAGCCTGCTGGACAGGCATGCTGGACAATACCATCACTCACCAAACTGACTTTTAAAAACTTAAGTCTAAAGCACTCATTAACCTATAATTACATTGAAAATGCAAATTTCTCCCAAAGTTTAATAAACCACCTGACTCCATATTTAAAAGGAATATTTCTTGATTATCTGGTCACATATGTTTGCATGTATTCACTGAATCTACCCCAGTCCCAATCCTCTGTTACGCCTAACCAAGTCTTAGCTTCAGAAAAGGGGTGGCATTTGTGCTAAGGAATCAGTGAAGGTTGGACAGCCCTTCCCCGCACTCCCACTGGTTTTTAAATATTTGTGTTATTATTTGACTATGTCTTCGGCCTTCTCTTGTCTCCAGCAGGACAGAGACGATGATTTTAATCCCCACCGACTCTCTAGCATCTAGTACAAATGTCTGGCTTGTGGTAGGCATATATGATGAATATATTTATCACATAAATTAATGAATAATAAAATGCATGCAAGGTACCCAACCATTGTGGAAAAGAATCACTGAGAGATGAAAGAGAAGGAAAAAGACCAAATACGACTCATTTCATGCTGTACTGTCTTCCTCCTTTCCTACCACAGCAATGAAATGAGCCAGGGTTTACCTTCATCTTGAAAGAGGGTAAAGTGTTCTGAGAGCTGGGGTGAAACCCAAGAGGCTGCAAAATGAGGCCCTGGCTGCATGGATTTAGCTCTGCTTTTGGTCTCATGGAAAAATGTAAAAGGGAATTTTGAGGGTCCTCCCTTGCCAGGCATTTATCATCTGAGAGAAAGAGCAGACGGGTGTCCTGAGAAGACAGTTCAGCCAGGAGAAAACAATAGTCATTATGCAGGCCAAGTATTCTGGAGACACTGGGTCAGATGAAAGTAAGAATTCATTGTAGATAATAAAGAACTAATATCTCAAAACCACCACAATGTTATGCAATCAGATATGGCATCCAATGTAATGTCTTCCTCAGCGAAAACTTGGTTTCCCAATTTCATGTGATTCATTTTGGAATGTGAAGATTAAAGCATCAATTTTAAATGAGGATGTATGTTCCAATTAGCATTTTGCCATTGGTATAAGCACAGAATTTTATTTATTATTGGTAGAAGAAAAATAAATGGTTGTGAACAAAATAACAATTCGTTTACAATTTGTTAGTCCCAATTTGTGAAAATTTCACAAAACAAGTCCTTGCGTGTTGGTCTTTATTTAATAACAGATGCCCAATTAGTAGAAATGGTCAATATGGAGATCCTTCTGTTCTGGAAAACTTTCTTGAATTATTTCCTTGATAATTTACCCCCTGCTTTTTTTGTTTCTAGAACTCTGTGTGATTACTGGATTTCCTGAAATCTGGTCCTCAAGTTTATTATTGTTTTCTCCCAGTTTTACTTAGTCTCTCCCTTTTTTTTCTTTTTTCCCGAGACTCTTTTACATTTCTCTTTTAAGGTCTTTTCTTTTTAAACATTTCTACTGTTTTAAAAAAATTCCTGAGTTCTTTTCCTATTTTATTAAACTTCTATTTATTTAGCCTTTTACAGTTTTTTTCATAGATGCAGTGTTTCTGCCTTTCTATTGATAAAAATCATAGCCTTCTTTTGAAATTTTGCCTTTAATTACATCTGTTGACTCCAAATATGTTTTCATTTTTTTGTTGCTGTTTGTCTCAGTTTTCTTCTCTCAAGCAAGGGATTCTCCTCAAAACTGGCCTCAACTATTTTTTCACAGTTAGGTGTGAATAATTATCACGGTGTGTTTGGATTCTTTCCTCTATGAGACGGAAATCCATTAGTGAGGAGAAAGTGATATATTTCTTTTTATTTGGGAAGATTAATTCAAGGATCATCATTTAGGATTTTATTGTTAACTTACGTTGTCGACAATATAAGTTCTTGCATTGTGTCTCAAAGGTAGGATTGATATGATGTCTTTTCCAGAATATGAAAACTCTAGGCTTCTGACCATGCAAAGACTGTTTGGGTGAGTGTTTTTGAAACATCAGGTGGCACCTGTTGGTATCATAAAAGTGCCCTGCAGTGATTCATTTTAGCCACATGCAACAGAGAAGAACCCAAGAGTGGAAGTAATATTCCCAAACACAGAGGGCAATTTGTTATTAACTCATAAGGAAACAGTCTGTGGGTCCCAGGGTGTCATGCTAATCACATTATGGATAATGCCAATACTTCAGGTCATGGAAATTTAAGTATTTCTGAGAGTGTTGCTAATTCTGGTTACAGAATTTTATTATTTCTGTTCACCTTTTTTACCTGAAGTTTACATAAGGACAATGTCATGCCTAGTAAAAGTTAAAGATTTAGAGATTTCTGTTAATAACAGTATCGGTGAAATATATGCCCATTACTGGAGAAAGAAATTGAAATTCCTATGTCAGGAATACAAAACTCAAATAATTTTTCTCCACCATATAGCCATGATTCTCTAGCAAGGAGATTCCTCTACTCATCCTGGGAATAAAAATAATGACCAGAACAGACTCATAACACATTTACAGATATTTAAAGGAGCCTCATGATTCGGTTGTTGTATGCCCCATTAACTGACATTTTTCCTCGCTATCAGGCACATTCTCTTCTTCCTTTGTGTGTATAGTAATTTTATTCCTTTAAAGTGTTGGGGTTTTTCTTCAAAGCAATCAAGTTACTTATTAATCATCATTCACGTCTTGTTTTTAGGGAGGTTCGAGAGCAGCATTGTCCAAGTGTAAGTTTTCCTTGCTTTTAAGAGATGAGTTCTCTGGGGTCTACGTATAAGGCCTAGCTCCTCTTTTCAGTTAGTCTCTCCCTTATTGGCTGGAAGGAACTTGAATACTTCCTCTGCGTGAGCTCTGAGAATTAGTGCTTTTGCAGCTCATTGGTAATTATTCTTTCCTAAGAAATTGTTTTTGTCAGACCTCATGAAGTTTTTAATCCATCCAAACACAGATTATTCAGATAAATAATCTAGGGGATACAGTCCTTCTGTAGCCCCCTAGTTTCAGTTACTCTGTCTCACAAATGTAAGTTGACTGTTATCCCCAAACTTAAATCTTTGTCTCTTCAACACAGTGAGATTTCCATATTCAGTTTTAAGTTCCTTCCTTGGCTAACAGTCTAGACATAACCTTTATGCAATTGCAGAGTCTCTGAAAGATGGTAGAGCTCCTCTAATTTACTCCTTTTACTTCAGAGTTGCCATTCCTGTTACCTAATATCTGAAAATAGCTGTTTTTTTTAATAGCTTTCCAGTTTTCTGGGTTTTCATGTTGGGAGAGTAATTTTCAATCATCTTAATCATGAACAGATGTTCTAAACGTATTTAAAAACATGGGAATAGATGACTCATCTAGGAAAAGTATAGCCCGATACTATGACTCAGGTTCAAGGTCTGGCCATGCCAAATATCGAAGGTTGTGAATGGAATATCTATCCAAAAAGTACAATAGGAAAAAAGTATTTGATGGCACAATGCCTAAGTAAGGAGAGTGTTTCCACAATGAGCAAATATATTTTACTATGTCAAATGTAGCTAAGTTAAGCAAGATGAGGAGAGAAATTATGCATATTCTATTTCACAAAAGAGAGCTGTTGTTAACCTTGTGAGGATCAATTTTGGTGAACTGGGAGAAGAGGAATCCAGACTGCACTGTTTTAAAGGTTAAAAAGTATTGAGGGAAAATGGAGATATATTGGACAAGTATTTTCTTCAGTAGGTTTGGTTGTACATGTAAGGAGGCAAATGGGAATGAAACTAGAAAATAAAGAATTCAGGGGGATTTAAAATGGTTTACCCAAGTAACTTTAGGGCAGCATTGATCATAATGCTTCTCTGCTTATTGAAATGATCTAATAAATATGAAGAGACTGGTGACACAGGAGGAAGATAATAACGGAAGCAGTGGAGTCTCTCTGTAGCTTACCAGTTTGGTCTTTGATAGAAGAAGAAATGTCATCAGCTGTAACCAGGGGAAAGGAGGAAAAATAGAGGCAAATTGTAACTTTCTGAAGACTTAGTGAGGAATTGGGAGAGGTCTTGCTCATGGATTCTATTTCTTTTCCTTTTCCTTTATTACATTTAAAACAGTTATAAAATACTTCTATAATATTCCTGAGATATTGCCTTCCTTGAATAATTTTTTCGTTGACTGGATTTCAAATTCTGTGCTAGAAATTATTTTCCCTCTGTTGTCATCTATTCTCTAGATTTTCTACTGAGAATTCTAATTTCATTCTGATTTGTTATCCTTCTTTGTAGACTGTTACTCCTTCTCCATATGAAAACTTTTAATGTTTTGTATGTCTATAGAATTTTGAAATGGAATGATATGCCTTTTCCATTGGGCAAGACTCACTGTGGGCTCTATGAACCTAGAATACGTACTTAAGTTACATGAAGTATCCTTGAATTATTTTTAATTTCATTCTTTCAATTTCATCTTCTTATCTTTTTATGGAACTACACTTAAAATAATATGTTTGACTTTATTGCTCCTCAGATTTACTTCCCCTTTCTATTTTTCACCTTTTACTCTACTTTCAAAGATATTTCTAATACTTCTAAAATATTTCTATTTTGTTTATCATATCTAACTTCCATTACCTCTCTTAAAAGAGCATCTTGTCTTGTGCTAATATGCAATATGTCTCTTCTATCATGATATTTACATATTGTTAATTTTTATCCTTCATGCATTTTCTTTATTTGCTCTATTTTTGTGTGGGTGTTCTTTTTATTTTTACTTGTGGTGTTTCATCTCTGCCATTTGTGTTGGAGACTCAAAGTCTGGTGAATATGTAGGTCTCAATGCAAATTTGAAAAAGTGGCAGTGAAAAGTTGATTGAGAGCTTTAGCTTGTGGGTTTGATAGTTGACTGGTGTTCTAGTTTTCTGGTTGGCTAGTTTTCTTGGGGATCAAATTTATAGGTAGACTTCCAGAGACTACATCTAAAAGTCTTTTCTCTGAGCCAGTTTTATTTTCAGAGACTTTCCAAGTTTTTGCCTTGCAGTTAAAGTTTAGTGGCACATGTTCTGGAAACAAGAGTACAGGAATGGAGCTGGCAATCTCATCATTAGATTTTTGGATTTTCATGTGATCCCCCTCTTTTAAACATGGTGCATTACTTTATGTATAGTGTTCTTATGTTATAATCATGGTAATTTAAATCATTTGTTTCCTACTGAGATAGGAGATGAATGGTCATCTCTCTTTGTAGGGTATTTTGTGGCATCTGTGTGTCTGAATGCTTCTTTATTGAACTGACGGCAATTCAACCAATTCTCCTGCTTTCTGCCCACCCTGGTTTCCCAGCTTGCAGGTAGTTGCTGCCTCCAACTTAGGAGTCTTTCTGAGGCTGAAAATGTGCTTGTTTCTTTTTGTCATCTTTTGCCAAAGGTTTTGTGTAGCAGAGAACTTTCTCCATTCTCCTAAGTCATTTATCACTCATTTATCCATTGTGTATCTTCCAAAATTGTAATCATCGCTGATGTTCTTGTTACACTGTTTTATTATTTAAAATTTGTTTTTAATTACATTGCAATGATTTTAAAAAGAGGAAGAGATAAGGCATTTAATCTGCCCTTTTAAAAGTAAATCTATCATTAAAGGGTGAGGCAAAGGAGGAAGCATCTTAGAAGGAGAGGGAGAAAAGAAAGAAGATTTAGAAGAAAAAAGCTTGCAGGAAATAATGGTCTTGATTTTTGGAATATCAACCCTACTTTTGCAATGTGATAGGCATTTACAGATTATGATAATAAATTCATTGTGAAACCAGTCTGCTTGGTGTGTGATTTTTTTTTTCTTGCAATGTTGAGCTGTTGAGATGTAGACAAGAAGGCAGGATCGAAGTGCTTTAGGATTAAACCACAGTTTGGTGTATATGGCAGAGGCAGAGACAAACAAGCAAGGGAGCGCAGGTTGTTTTCAAGGGACTAGTTGTAATGACAGACTCTGGAGTCTAATGTGAGCAAAAGGGAAGTACGTAAGAAATGACGATTGATGCAGAAAGGAATCAGTGGATCGAACATCTCAAAGTGGTGAAACACTAGCTGTAACACAAGGACATGAGCCAGTAATTTGCAAAGGATGGAGATTGTAATCAGAGAGTGACATACTTTAATTGTAACACATTTCACATGTTGAGAAGCTCTAGGATGTGGTCATAAAGCAGAGGCTGAGGTAGACCAGAAGCAAAGGTCATTGGTGTCAACGATGCGGAGAAACTGAAAGGTCCAAGGATCAGATGGCTAAACTAGAGGATCTGTGACCATTTAGATCTTATTGTTTTTCATGAATTATCTGTCATTTGAAAGTAGATTGTTGAATATTTGGAAGTGTTCTTTTATAGATTGCCTTTTTGTTACCGTATTATATATCATTTTTGGATGGAGAACTTTGAAATAGAAATTTAATGAGATAGTTATAATGGGATTATAGTATTAACATGAATTCAATTATAGGCATTAGCAAGAACAACGGACATGGTCAAAATTGTCTAAAGGAGGATAATTGGAGTAGGTGTCAACTACTTTTTAGTTAAGCTAACTGTCATAAACACAAGTGTTTAAAAACTACAATTCCTTCTAGAATAACAGCAAAATTAGGGAATTTTTTTTTCTTGCTACTCTTCAGTATGCATTACAAAAATAACTATAATCTGAATACATTCTGGTTTGAATGAATATTTATGAATTTTGAGGAGCTGGGCAATAATGAAAACATTTCTAGCTTGTGAATCTGTAAAGATATAGGGAAGATTTGCCTCTTTAATATGTAAAGGTACCTGTTGGAACATGTGCTTGAGGAGATTTTCGAGAAGCTTTTATCTCAACATAAAAATGTTTGCAAGCAAGGCCTAAGCTCCCGGACATGTGTTCTATACACTAGTCTGGTTAACATCTCAGTCAGGACTGAGGTTCTGTAGACTTGTGCTGATTAATAAGGGTCCTTGTCACGCCTTCAGTTTGAAGAAAGCCATTATTAGCTCTGTGGGCAGGTGCATGTATGTGCCCATGTTCTTTGTCTCCTCTTCTTACATACTTTTCCAACATTGAAGCCCAAGAGGTTAAGACAAACCTCTAATGACACCCTTCAGGGCAGGCTCCTTTCAAGGCAAAGACCAGAAACTTTCATTTCAGGTCAGTCCCCATGTGGCTGCCTTTAAAGTTCACCTGAATTAACATTCAGCAATATTTTTGTCAGCTGTGACTGCACGCCACATCATTACAGTGGAAGAGTAACACAAATAACTCTGCATAGGTCCAATAAATGCCACATTGTTCTATAATGGAAGTGACATTTCATTATTTCTCAAACATCAAATGCATTGTGACACTCGTGGGTAGTTATCCTTCAGGCACTTTAATATGTGTGGCAGATGTGATAACTCCAGGAAAAGTCAAGAGAATAAGGCTGACTGAGAGGGGCATAGCAGTCACCAGATATGCTTACAAACTCCAATAAAAATGAGCCATGATTAGAGTGTATAATTATCAGTGACCTTATCCACCCTACTGATAGAGCCAGGGAACCCATCCTCCCGGCACTCAGAAACACATACCTCCCGACTCTCCTGACCGCCTAAGGGACACTGCGAATAAGTTATCATTTGTGGGATGCTTCAAGCTTCCTTGGATACTTTAAAAACAATCTCTTTCACAGCACAATGCAAGTGACCTCTTTGACAAACACTGTTGGATTTTAAAATAGAATTGACAAAACAATGTTTGAAACCAAGTGAAAACATTTTAAATGCTACTACAAACCCCTAGAAATGAGGTTAAAAAAACCCAAGGCGAAAACAGAAAGACTGAGGAATATTGTCATCCAGCAGGGGGAGAAAGGGGCAGATAATTCTGATATCTCATCCAGTAAGGGAAGTTGGGCTTAGTCATTCCTAAAGCCAAAAACCAGTGAACTACCTGTCCTGAAAATACAGGCAAAGTTTAAGAAGTAACTTTCCCAAGACCCATAAACCCAGTAAATAGACAGCAAACATGGGTATTCATTGAGAGAAGGACCAGGGATCACAAACTGATTTTGGATCCAGAAATTATGTGCACCAGTGAAGTTAATCCTTCAGTTCAGTCCGTTTGTAGTGGATGGTAGGATTAGCTACAGGCAGTCACCTGCTCTATTGGTTAATTGCAAATCTGTACTTTAATTTCAGGAAAAGGGAAAGGGTTTTAGACATGGTTTTCTACTTCACTATATGAGAGAATTATTTAGCAGGGAAGAAATAGTTCAAGTAAAAACCTGGGCGAAAGAGTCTCAGGAGGTAGAGAGATCTCAAGCTAGTTGAGTGTTTTGCGACTGCAAGAATATGATGCAGAGGAGAAAGCATAAAGAACGGTTCCTCACTGGACTGCATAGCAGGTGCAGAGTTAGCTCTGCAAAGATGGAATGGGCATCTCAGAAAAATAAGACTTCACCAGGCTTCACTGAATTGTAGCAAGAGTTCATGGGAGTTCATAGGTTCAAGAATTTTGATAAGAAATCTAGAAATAAACATTCATCGGACAGTCAATGAATTAAACTGAAAATATATTTATTATTTATTTTAAAGTAACTGTTAGCATTACGACATGATCCAGTGATCCCACTTCTGGGTCTGTCTCTGAAAGAATTGGAAACAGGATCTTGAAAAGATGTCTGCACTCCTGTGGTCATCATTCACAATAGTCAAGAGATAGAAGCAACCTAAATATCCACTGATGGGTAAATGGATAAAGAAAATGTGGTATAGGCATACAATGAAATATTATTCAGTCTTAAAAAAGTAAAGAATCCTATCATATGCTATAACATAAATGAACCCCGAGGATATTATGATACGTGAAATAAACCTGACACAAAAGGACAAATATTGTATGGTTCCACCTATGTGAACTTCTTAGTCAAATTCACAAAGACAGGAAGGATGGTGGTTGCTAGAGAATGGAGATAGGGGAAAATGAGGAATTGATGTTCAATGGGCAGAGACTTTCACTCATACAAGATGAAAAAGTCCTAGAGGTCTGCTGTATAATAAAGTGCATATAGTTAACGATACTGTACTGTACACTTAAAAATTTAAGAAGGTAGATTTCATTTACATGTTTTTACCACAATAAAAAATTAGTCATTAATGATGAAAAATCTAAATATTTCATTCATTTGTTAAACATCTAATTTCAGCATTTACTGTACCAACTGTAATAGATAATGCAGCTATCTAGAAATAACACTACTCTCCTACGGTGTAGAAAAGTGTTCACATTTCACATGTCTGAGGACATCCCAGCATTAAATACACTGCTGTGGAGATATGCATAATGTAACATCATTTTAATTTAAATTGCCAACCAGTTAGAGAGAAAATGATCAATCCAGTTGTAGCTAAAAGTGGAAATGTGAAAGCTAAGTAACTAAATGGACCAGCAGGAGGGCCTGGCTCAGGGATGCCCCTCCGTCAAATCACAAATTTCTTGAGGCATAGCAGGTCTTACCTAAGAGACCTTGACGCTAAAACTGTCAGTTGTAAAATGTAGGCAAGTTGTGGAAGAACGTGCCTCGTGAGCAGTTTGTTAGCAGCAGGAGGACAGCAGAGTAGGGTGATGTCAAACACTGTAAAGGATCCGTGTGAGTTTTACCCTATCTGCAAGCTAACATGTTAGCCTGCCACAGTTTTCATAGATACTGGTGGAAATATAAGACTCCTAAGGCAGAGGCAAAAGACTTGACCATTCACAGCACAGCAAGCAGCTTGAGCTCCATGTTTGCATTGCCTGCGTTTGTTACCAAGTCGCCTGGGGCGGTGTTCAGAGCAGGCCAGGTTGATATGGTACATGCAGTGGCTTTATGTCACACCTTGGGAATCCCAGCACTGAGAATCTCAGTCTTTTGTAATGACCTTCAAGTAAACTGTCCTGTTTTACTGCAGAGGGAGATATTCTCTTTATTATACTGGAAATAAGAAACATGCATCTGCTCCTGAGGGAGATACTCTCTTTGTCTTCCAAGTCTGGGAACTACATACATATCCTGGAAGAGACAGTCCAGAACAAAGGTTACCATTGCCTCTGCCCCACAGAAATGCAAGGGACCAGTGGAGAATCATCTCCCAACAGGGAGGAACCCATTTAGTTTAGGCTGAGTCATTCCGGGGAATATTCCAGACCAGGAAAGAATGGAGGGTTGGCAGGAACACTTAGTCTGGAGTTCAAGACTCTAATTAGAGCAGGTTACTCAAGTTCAAATGAAGAACCAAGGAAAAAGCCTTGTCTGGTGAACTGGTCGCTTCAGGTTAGGCTAGACACACACATACGGCAAAATACACAGCAAGATGCTTACAGCAGGACTCAAGCTGAGATGCTCCAGTTGTTGGAGGGCTGACCTTGCCCTCAGTCACTTTGGAAGTAGAAGGAGACAGAGGGATCTTGGGCAGCTTGCCTCAGGCAGTGACACTGGAGCTGGCTTTGGGAGAGAGGAGAGGAGAGGGATAACAGCGTGACAAGTCCTGGGAACAGCCTGAGCCAGGGCCCGGGATGGGAAGGAACGAGGCACCCGTGAGGGCCTCAAGGGCCAGTACTGCAGGAGCAGAGGGAGCATGAGGGCTGCCCCCCAGCTTGGACCAGCCTGGCATGGCCACTGTGACCCAGATGGAAGGCTCTGGCTTTGCTCCTGACGTCCCCCAAAGGGCTGTAAAGAGGTAAGTGACTATCAGATTTCTCTCTCACTTGGATAATTTTAGCCACAGTGTGGAATATTTATTAGGAGTTGGAGTAGAAGCAGACAGACCAATTAGATGGCTGTTTAGAAATGTAAAATCCTAACAGGCTTAGTGGCCAGGATATCGGATGTTCTCTCAGCCATGAAGAAACGGGTTCTGGATCTCATGCTCCAGGGCAGGAGCTCACTCAGTGTTACCCTACATCAGGGCATCCTGCGAGCTTGCCAGCTGCTTAATACCCATTCACACAGGATTCTCGTAAGGACACTGACAATGAAAGCACTCTGGGTCCATGGTATCTAAAACTCACAGCCAGATATGTCTTGGGATTGAGAGTTTGGGGAATTTCAGAAAAGTAATGCAAGAGCCTGTACTGTATGCTATGTAACACTTCCAGTGGGGTCTGGGGTAAGACCACTTGATAAAATGCATCACTATTCCTACTGCTAAATGTCTGTATATTAACACGAAGCACCACAAGGTAAAGATTATCAATTGTCTTACATCAGTTCAAGTCAGACTTTGTTGAAGAATGAATTCATGTAAGCTCAGTTTTCCAATAACTAAGTTACAAAATGTTTCTGTTCTTCATAATCTCTAATAATAGAACTTCAGAGAAGGGATTGAGGTTGTGTGCACATTCTCCTTTTCAGAGACAGAAAACTGAGGCTAAAGGTATTAGACCAAGTAACCTACACAGATCTAAATGGCAGACACATTTAAACTTAAGCTTTTTTACTTTAAAACTTTAGCACGTAGCTTTAACTAGATAAAAGTGGTATCATCTTCACTTTTTTAGGAAAAGAAATATGAATGCACAATGAGAGTTAGGCACAAGTCAAGCCCAGTCACACAGTATCATATCAGTGGCACATCAACAGGGTAACTCTCTCCATGGCAGGAGCTCACTCAGTGACAATATATAGAATAGTCAGAACTCAGCCCTTGAATATAAAAACCTGGCTTTCATAAAACAAATCCAATTTGATATCTTAAGCGAAACTAGCATTAAGTCAACACCTACATTGTGGAAATATTGCAACCTGGTATGTTGAAAAGAGACATTGGATAATTGGATAATCTGCAGGCCCAGCTCAACAGCTCATCAGAAATTGTGATGAACAATTCTTAGTATGTCACATGGTTTAATATGTATCCATACCTTTAGGTATATATAAAGTATGCATATGTTTATATAATATATTCCATTTGACCTTTATAACTCTAGATTTCATGTGTTCCATTTGATCTTTACAATAGCTCTCTGAAAAAGAGCAGAATTGCTCTCTCTTACAGATAATTATAAATTGCAATTGAATCATATTTTCTCAGACATTCTAGTAAATAGAGGAGATGGTAGTAGACAAGACTACCTCAGCCTAGATTTTGTGCAAGCTCTTGTGTTATAAAAAATTTTTTTGACTCCTGAAGTGAAGGGATAAAGCCCTGAAAGCTGTTCATTTCAGTTAGGGCTTTGATGATTTCTTCTAAGGACCCACATTGTGACTGTGAAGTTCATGTGCATCTTCTTATGGCTCCTACATGTAGCTGCTCATTGCAACAGTTCTCCTGGGCTGGGTCAGCCTTGGTCTTGCATATTTTGCTCATTTATACCATTACTTTGTCTTCCCAATGGGTAAAACACAAACAAGCAATTTATCATTTAACTGTCAGAGTTACTTATGTAAATAATGTGTCCGGAAATGTTTGCACTGTCTCAATTTTGTGAGTGAAGAAATGATTTTTCAGCCCTTATTTTAATGCTGTTGCATCTGTGTTCTTATTTTTATGGTGGCTATCAATCGTTAGCAATTTTAGGAAGCTGGGCCAAGTTCCATTAGGCACTATAGCACTTGGCTGATCTTTTAAATCAAGAGGAAAATGCTTAATAAGTCACTAGGCAACATTCTATGCCTAGAATTATTCTGTTTCTCACTGTGAAACGAGTTCCTCTCTCTAGATATTTCAAAGACCTTATTTTACTCATTGCAAGGACATTTTAAAGTTTTTTACACACTTTTTTTCTGTCCCTCTAGCAAAAGTTTTCACCTTTCTTCTTTTTAAAATCCTCCTCCTTCAGTTGAGGGGTTGTTTAAGAATGACTTAAATCCATGCTTTTGCCTAATATGGTAGCAGGCCATGACTTAATCAACTACTTTATTCATTAAATCTGTATTTACTAAACACCTATTAAGCAATTATAGCAAATGTGAAAGTCGCAGATGATAATAGTCAAGGGTACAAAGATGTAACGTGATTTATTTTCCTATCTGAACAGACTGTGGAGGTTAGACTCTGCTTGATGGCTGGAATCTTTAACCTGGTCAATTACGGAAAAAATTGACAATTTTTAATTTCTTTGAAAAAAAATATCCAGATGAGGCAAATGTTCCCTATGAATATGTACAAACTCTTAAATATCTAGCATCTAATATTTGACACATACCAAGTAATATGTATAATATATACATAATTATAAAGCCTTACAATTAGAGGAATCCTTAAATAATTGAATACCTAGAATACTGCATACCTGTCCTTTGACACCACCTCCTGCATAACCCCAATCTTGATTTTGAAAATATGCTCCTGTTAAGATAGAGCTATTGTTTGATAACATATTATGTATCCCCAAAGTATGTATTGCTTCTCTGTGCTCATTGAGTTTGACATATATGGTGTCATATTTATTCAGTCTTCTGTAATTTACCATTTTTTAGTCCTGCTGTTGTTTCTAAGATTAATCCACCCTCCAAAAAAGGAAAATTCCAGTGAAGTGAACTCTACCAGTGAATGGTCACAACTATTAAAAAAGATAGGACATCAACCTTTCAGAGGATAAATTAAAAAACACTTTCCTGCCATCTAATGAGGCCAGCTGAACTGTGACACCAAACCCTGACAACGACATGAGAGAATTGGTAATTACAGGCAAATTTTACCAAAAGCACAGATAAAAAAAAAAAACTGAAATAGATACAAAAAAAATATGAGGACATCAGATCCATACATATATACAAAAGATAATACCTCTTGGCCAACCTGAGCTTGTTCTGGGTTTAAAGGTTTGGCTTAAAAAAATATATTTTGAATGAAGGCACATGCCAGAGTTTCACTGTGGGAAATTACTCTCTTCTTTTTTTTTTTATGCATGCATTAGACAAACAAGGTTGTATATGCTTCAATAAATACATCTAGGAATTTATCACCTTGCACTTTGTAGAAAATAGGCTTTTTCTCTCTGCTCTGGTATGGTAGTGGTAAGAGGATACAAAATGGAAAAACAGAAACTACTCAGAGACTCACACATATACCATCCCATAAATTATGTCTGCGGTGGCGCCCAGAGCACTGAGGAAGGGGAAGTTTTCAACAAATCATTCTGGAATGGTCAAATAACCATGAAAGGAAAACAACTTTTGACTACTTGACTGTAGAGTAAATGTTAAAGGCAAAAACAAAGCTTCTGGAGAATAACATAGGGAAGTACCTTCATCATTTTAATAGCTAAAGATATTCTTAAAAGAAGACCTCATGTAAGAAAATGATAAAATGCCTACACTGAAATTACGAATCGCTGCTCATCACAGTGTGAAAGGCTAGCCACAGAATAAGGGAGCTGTGATGAATACGTATTACTCACAGAGTGTGCTTCTAGGGCATGTAAAAACCTTAGAAGTCAATTTTAAAAAGTAAAAAGACAAACAATGACAGAAAAATGGGCAAGAGATTTGAGCAGACCCTTCACAAAAGAGAAGTCAGAATGACTGACGAATATGAAAAGCGTTTGCTCTCATTAGTAATCAGGAAAATGTATATTAAAACTGCATGAGATACCACTGGCTACCCCCCAGAAGGCTGAAAATTAAAAGCAAGGGTTGGGAGGATGTGAGCAAAGGGAACTCTTGTGCATCTTCTGTTGTTCACTTGGGAAATAGTTTTTCGATGTTTCCTAAAATTGAATATCTGCCTACCTCGTGATGAAGCAGTCGCAAGCCTACATACACCAAAAGAAGGTATAAACCTAAGCACCAAGAGACACATAGAAAATCGTACAAGGCAGCATTATTCATAATCGTTCAAAAGTTGAAACAAGTCCATTGCCCATGAATAAAATGGTATATGATACATTCACAAAACGTAATAATACCTTCCAATGAAGTGAATGACTACCTCTGGCAGTAAAGATGAAACTCAGAAATAAAAGGTTGAGTAAAAGAAGCCAGACATAAAATGAGGCAATTTCCAAAAACTAAATAAAAGGCACCAAGGACTCTATATCCAACCAAGATGTGTCACGTGTAGAAAAACAATCTTAAACGTGCCTGAACTGAGGGAATATTTTACGTATAGGCTGTTGTTGAGATGAACAGGATGAACTTCACCAACAAACAGAAAACTAGGAAAATGTCAGCAAAATAATTGATGCACTTACTATACTTAATTTTAAGAACTAAAACCATAGTTGTGGTAAGAGTGGAAGAATAATATGTGGATGTTACATGTTCTGGAAAATAACAGAGTAATAAAACATCAGTAATTCTGTCACATGTGTATAATTGTGTGTCCACCACAAGGCTTGGGATAACAGGAATTCTCATAAATTGCTGGTGGGAATGAAATTTGGTGCAACATTTAAGGAAGTAATTTGTCATTTACATGACAAAATTATATGTGGATTTGCCTTTGAGCCAGCAATTGGGCTTTTAGAAATTTTGACTTAGTGTATGTAGATTAATGATGTATGGGAGTTCTTTGTACTACTATTCTATATCCAAATGAATCTTAACAAAAACAATTCTATGGTTAATAATCCATATAGTATGTTTGGGGAGGTGTGTTTGGGAGGCTGCATGAGGGTGTCTGTGGTGCTGACAGCATTCTACCCCTTCATCTGGTGACTACATAGTTTAGTTTACTATAATCCATTAGAGTGAATATTAATGTCTTGCATACTTTTCCCTAAGTGTTATATTTCAGTTAATAAGTTAACAAACATCATATTCTAGTTTTAAGCCCTCTGTTTTTACTGAATAAAATGGACTGTAATAGCATTCTGTTATGTGAAAATAACACATTGTGTACCCTTGACGATCAACATTTTGGTTTCTTCCAGTTTGGAGTTATTATGAGCAATGTTTACATGGGTTTTCTCTAAGCATCTCTCTAGAGCTGCATACTCATAAGAGGACTAAGTCAGACTGTATGCATATCCAACTTTACACAGTAATGCTGATTATTTTTCAAAGTGTTGCTAACCATTGATTCTCCTGGCAGTGGTTTATAGCAATTACTCTTGACACACATTCTCTTCACCAAAAACTATTAACAAACCTTTTAATTTGTACCCGTGGGTGGTAGATGGGTACTTAAAATTTCTCTCCATCCCTACGTGTTCACCAGAACAATTAAAAATGTGGTTATGCCACATATATAGATATAGATATAGTTTCTTAAACCTGGAGGATCAATCAGAAGACCAGTCAGAGAATATAGTTTATTTTATTATTAGAAGGTAAAGACCAGTAGATTTAAAAATCAATCAATTCAAGATCTTCCCTCCTTTTTGCCTCATCTCCAAAGTATTATGTAAGTGCTAAGAGGCTCTGCGGAGGCAGCTGTGGGTAGGGTAACCGCTTCACGGCAGTCCTCCATTTTTGTGTTGGTGTCCATAGAGGTCAACGGTCCCATCTGGTCCTCCAGCAATGTTCTCTCCCTTTGTTGGCCCCCCCTGAGGTGTCTGTGTTCCTACCCCATCCCTGGCCGTTTGATCTATATGGCAGCAGCTTTCTCCTTTCATCTCAAAACCTTTTCAGAGTCCACAAGTCTTTTCACCTAACTTCCATACCATTTTCAAGGGCACAGAAAAATTGTGTCATTCTCTCATACCACTTCAAGGAGTGTGAAAGACCTGAGGCGCCCTCGGCTGTTTATACAGCCATCCCCATTGGGATGGGAGCTTCCAAAGGCTCCTACTCCCGGGGTTTCCACAAAAGCTGAGTGAAAGTACTCCGTGTTCTCAGATGCACATGCGCTTCTGGAGGTGTCCCCAGGGTGGTGTCTCTAGCAGGGCTGGGGCCCAAAGATCTCCTCTTCTGGGGCACAATAATTCACTTTCGGGCCACAGCTCCAATTTTTTTCCTTCGTGCCTCAGAGAATGTCTTCTGGTTGGGAATGGGATAGTGTGAATTTTTCCAAAATGTCCTGTCTTTCTTTTAGGCTGAAACATCAAGAAGAGGATGGCGTGAAAATGTCTCTAAAGCCATGGATGCTTTGAATCTGGCAGTTCAAACTGAGTGGAAGCTCTGGAGATGGGCAAAGTAGATGGCACTTCATGGAATTCAACAGAGAGTGTTTTATAAAAGAAATACATAAAAGATGTTGATTACTGCTTTGTGCAATGTCCTGCCATTTAAGCAAAATGCAGGTGTATGTGGAGCATGCACTTGTATAGGAGGGTCTTTTAGCCTCAATGCTCAGGTCTACTTGCCTTCAAAGTATATGACCAAAAACTCCTTTCCTTAAGACAGTTGCTCTCTGACCACACTCTCTCCCCCACAAGGAACAGGTCCCCCAAACCACCATGTCAACTGTAGACACAGCACTGACTCTTCCTTTCCTTCCTCACATAGCAAGAATCAATTCTGCAAAAAAAGAGGAGAGAGAAGAATGGGGCAGAGCCCACACTGAGAAGCAGGCCAAAGACAGACTTTCCTTCTCCTCCTTGAATGGTCTTCAGTGTTCACATTATACATTCACTGGTTTCCAAGCAACAATCATCTCCCTCTGGACCCCTGAATACCATGAAATTCTAGCTCTGAGGCCTCTGCTCTTAGGTTTCCTCCCAGATGGAAATTCCTATGGAAGCGGCACTCAGCTCAAATCTTTTTTGTGAAATCGTTAGGCACTTGGGTAGAGAAAGATGACAGGTTCTTAAAAGACCCTG
The DNA here is from genome assembly GCA_032199065.1 of Smutsia gigantea. Classification (NCBI taxonomy): domain Eukaryota; kingdom Metazoa; phylum Chordata; class Mammalia; order Pholidota; family Manidae; genus Smutsia; species Smutsia gigantea. The sequence goes on from JAVSCE010019523.1 coordinate 853,089, forward strand.
TATTCTGTTCACTGTGATTTTTGATGTGCAGCGAAGTTCATTTGCCCAATGAGAGTTTCAGTGTGATGGAATCAGCTAGATTATTCAATGACTAGGAATTTTTCCTTTTGGAAAGGAAATCCAGTAAGCTTAAAGATCATTTACAGTTTAATTTGGGTTAGTAATTTGCATGTAATTATAACTAAAACACTGCCTTCGAGACTAACTGTTAAGATTTTGTTCATAGGTTAAGGCTTATGTAGATGAGGTTCCTATTAAAATGAAAAGTATAAATAACTTGCCCAAATTTTCATTTATAAATGGGTTTATTTAATTAATTTTTTCAGCATCAAACAAGACCCTGAGAAATGAAAGAGAATCTACCCTGTGTAGATTCATTGGGCATGATTGGCTCTTTGTATTCTCAACAAAAAGATGGACTCAAAATAAGAAGAAGGAGAAAAAAAGAACAGCAACTATGAACTATAAATGGTTGAAAGATCTGGACCACTAGATTTTTCTGGATTACTTCAGGCTTTATGTATCACTCAATAAGCAGTCTGAAGATGTTATGCTAAAATCATAGTTTTAGGAAACATGAGGAAAGATAAGATACCCAGAAATCTTTGTCTACTTTTTGATTTTGCTATGAAAAACATCTGTTTGTACTTTTCCTTCTTATGTATTTGGAAATGCAAAAGATCTAAATTTGTTAATTACAAGTTTTTCAGAGATAAGGAAATGCCCTATGTTGTTGCTATAGTGCTAGATATGACATCATTGGGATTAGAAACTCCACTGAATAAAGACACATATAGAGGCTGACTGTTATTTGTTGGTTTGGTTAGGTTTGTTTTTCATGTGTGATGATTTGAATATAATTCTAAATCACTCCCCTAGGAATATTAGTGCAGACAATAATACCATACAGTCATAATAATAATGGAAGCAAAATTTCAAACCCCTGCTACTCCCTTTATATAAGTAATTTATAAAGAAAATACTTTCCCAATTGGACATGATCTGTGCTTTTGAAAATGCATTAAGGCAAACCTTTGCCACTGACCTTTTAGAGTTAAGGAGAGATTCAATTAGGTTTATGAACTGAAACCATTATAGAGTCAAGTGAAGTCAGGAAATAGTTTCATAATCACACAGAGGAAGAGAGTGAAGAGGATTAATTGGGGTTAAAGTCCAAGATAAGATGTTCTCTCATGGAGTCTTTTCAGTGTCCTTACTGTGGAGTTTTATTTCCTTTATTGGCTCCAAAACAATCATTTTAAGAACTCTAATAAAGATGTAATTCAGAGTTACTGAGTAGTCTGCTTCTGATCATTGAAATGTACCTTACAAAATAGTGAGACTAACACATGAAAAATGTATATTTTATAATTTGTTTAAAGATAATACTATTATGTATAATAAAATTAACACTCATGCACCCACACCAGTTTAAAAACTAGAATATAAATATTTTTTTCCAGCTTAGTGACAAAATAAAAATCTTTTTTCAATGCTAGATGAAGATACACTTTATTGGCTCTCCTAGCCTCCTTTCTTTCTATAACCATGTTTCAGTGCTTTCCTTCCATACAATCTCCTGTTAGTATAGTAAGTCGTCTCATTCTTTTTTCTATGTTGCAACAGCCTCATATAGGAACCTGGTAAAATCTAATTATTATTGCTAAATAATAATACTGTATTTTATTTGGGAGCAAAGACATAAATCCATAACTTTTTTTTGTCCAAAAGCTAATTTAAGTTTGATTCAGTTCAAACAAGGTAATTCCCCTAACATGTAGATACCTGGAAAAAATTTAGAAACTCAGAATTGGTCTAAATCATATTTCCATTAAATAGACCAAAACTGATTGAAGAGCTAAGGCTTAAATTGTGACCTTTATGACAAGGCTGTGATGAATTCTGAAACACCTCATAAAATCCATGCTTCCTCATCCCAATTTTCCTGCCTTTAGTTAGAAAACCCCAAAGCTATTTTACATATATTCACCAAATGATGCATGAATGTTTAAACCACCAGTCAGGTGAAGCCTTTGGCAGTCAGAAAAGTGATTAGAAGAGCAATGAAACAAACTTACCTTTGAATTTAAAAGCATATGGTTGGAGATGGAAGGAAAATGAGCTTTTCTGTTTCCTTCCTCTGAATTATGCAAACACAAGCATATCAAAAACTGATACAAAACTGATTTTCCTCACTTCTAGTCACATTTGAGACCTGCACTTCTATTTTAACATGGGATAAGGAATGTGTTCATGTGTGTGTGTATTTTAACCCAACCACCTTTTCTTTTTATTCATGGTGATGGTTGTTTCTGAGGAATAGGTGAAGGAAGTTTAATAGCAAGAAGACAGTGTGACGAGCAATGTGGTGGCTTTTTCTAGATCCAGGAAAAGTAGCAGTTCTGCTAGGTGGGTAAACGTCTTTTGTTTTCATCCTCTGAATACAATTTTCCTCTTTTTTCTTTTACTATTTTAAATTACATTTTATTACTTATATATAATTGTTTCATTGGTCAAATGACATACTTTTTTGAGGTATAATGTACATTCAGTAAAGTCCACTTTCTTAAAAAAGTATATGGTTGTGTGAGATTTTTAACTTCCTTACTGAGGTATAATTGACATATAAGAAACAGCATGTATTTGAAATATACAATTTGACATGACTATATCCATGAAATTATCACTGTAATCAAGATAACGAACATGTACATGACTCCCAAAAGTTTTCTCACGCCTCTTTGTAATCTCCATCTCTTGTCCCTTCCTACTCCTACTCTTCCTGCCTCCAGGAAACCACTACTCTGTTTTCTCTTATAATTTACACTTTCTAGAATTTTCTATAAATGGAATCACACAGTATGTAGATTTTGGGGGGGGGTCTGGCTTCTTTCAGTCAGCATAAGATTTTGAAATTGATCAATGTTATCACAGTTATCAACTGCAACAATTGCTGAGTAATATTCCGTTGTATCGACATTCTACAGTCTGTTCACAATTGAGCTTTTTTATAGAGTTGCTATGAATATTCACACAGAAGTCTTTTTAAGGACATATGTTTTCATTTATCTTGGTTAAATATACCTAGGAGTGAAATGGCTATGGAATATGATGTGTATATTTAACCTTTTAAGAAACTAAAAAAGTGTTTTCCAAAGTAGTGGCATGATTTTGCATTCCCACCAATAATTTATGAGAGTTCCTTTCCTCTACAGCTTCACCAATGCACAGTCTTCTTAATTTTAGTCATTCTATTAAGGATATAATGTCCTATTTTGTTATAATTTGAATTTCCTATGACTAAGATATTGAGCACTGTTTTGTATGCTCACTTGCTGTCCATAAAATCTTCTTTGATGAAATATCTGTTCAGATCTTTAGCCATTTTTAAATTGAACTGTTCCCACTGAAGAGGAGAGTGAGCTGGTTTTATACTTTGTTTTGTTTTGTTTTTTAATGTAAGAAAAGAACCTTCATGGATTCTGTGAATGAAAAGAAGAGTGGGCAAGTAATGAGAGGAACATGGTTGCGGGTTCTTGCTTTTATCTTCCTGCTTTGGAAATTTTGGGAACAGCCTACACCTTGGTGTGTAGACACTGTCCTTCCTCACCACGGGTTTGACACCTTAGTGACAGGAGGTGGTTTGGGCACTTAAAATTCTCCATTCTTCTGTGCACTGTGACTGGCCCAGAAAAAACCTGGGAAGCACAGCAAACCAAGCAGAGCCCTGTGTGATTTTCTATTTAGGTGTTGGAAGAAAGATGCTTCCCATGCCCTGGGTCTGCTAAACTTGGCTGTTGTATGTTTTCTGCTACTGTCCCATTTATCATTGTTCAGCCTGCCTGGGGGAAGCCCACACACTGTGGTAACTAGTGAAGAAAACAGCCAGAAGAAAGAGATCTCAGAAATGTAGGGAGGGAAGTAGGACTGGAAGCCAGAAGAGAAAGATGAACATCTCATAATATTGTTTGAGTTCATGGAGTCTATGAGGTCCCTTTATATCTTGAATTTCCTAGTGTTATAAGAGATGTTATCTTCTCCCACCTCCCCCAAATTGTGTGGATTCTGGTTTCCATCCTTGGTCACTGAAAGGAACTTGTCTAATGCCCTCAGGTTGTCAACAAGAATAAAAGTTGCCGTATACGTGCAATTGCCGAACTTTCTTCTCATTAGAAAATAAGATGCACAGAAATGAGGAAGAGAAGGAGGTCATTATTTTGTATCTTATGAATTTTATTTTCATTATGAGTTGGGTAATTGAAGAAGGACCCATGTAGCTGGTTTTAGAGCTTGGCAGCACAACTTGCTAAGACATCTGGGGACTCTCCCCTGCACGGCATTCGTGCACCTGTATAGTTTGTACACATGAAGATGATACAGGCCTTCTGAGCAGGATCATGTGCCTACTCTGCAGCTTCAAATGTTTTTAAGTTCTTCAAAATTATTCCTTGCTTAAATGAGTGCCTGACTGCCTAGCACAGTCCTAATCACAGGGAAGGGCATAGATTCTCCTCCTCCTTAGTTGAGTAAACATGACATTTAAAAATAAGCCTCAGACTTCCGGGAAGATGGCGGTGTGAGCAGGGCGGCAGAAATCTCCTCCCAACACTATATTTATCTACGAAAACACCGAAAATACATCTATTCCTAAAAGAGAGACGAGAATACACAGGAAAGCGCACAGCGTGCAGCTACACCCGAGAGGACTTGGCACCCCAAGAGGCGGGTAAGATACGGAGCCGCGACCCGGCGGGACCCGAGCCCTCCCCCACCCCAGCGCACCGGCGGGAGGAGAGGATTCAGAGCCGGGAGGGAGTGGAAGTGCACCCCGCGAAGTAGCCAGCCCCGGTGATCTGCGCAGGGAGCGCTGACCCACATTGTGCAGTGCAGCGGAGATTGGAGAGACAGAGGGGCAGATCTGAGCGGGGAACGCGCCAGGGGGCTTGCAGCCGGCTCCGGGAAGGAAAAAAAAAAAGTGCGCGCTTTCCTCAGCGGTCTTAAAGAGACAGGAGCCCAGCGGAGGAGCCGGATCGCCCAGCACACTCAGCCCAGCAGGCTGGGAGTCCTGGGGAGTTTCAGACGCCTTAGCTGGCGACTGAGGAAGCGTAGCCATACTTAACACGTCTCACTGAGATCAGCAGCCTCCTATTCGTTCCCACCCCTGCCAGAGCGATAAAGGGCCCTGCGGAGCAGCACAGTCACAGCTGTTGAATAGTGGGGCAATAGCGCCACCTAGAGCATTCCCACAGAATCTACGTACGGTGGGCATTTTTTTGTTTTTTTTGTTTTGTTTTGTTTTTTGTTTTGTTTTTGTTTTTTCTTTTCTTTCTTTTTTCTTTTTTTCTCTTTCTTTTTTTTTTTTTTTTTCTTCTCTTGCAAGTCTTAAAGAGCCCAGCGACATACGTGGCAACTATCAGTGACCAAATTATACAGTCATGAGACAGAGGAATATGGTTCAGACCAAAATCAACCAGACAACCCCAGAGAGGGAGTCTGAAGGGATGGAAATGCACAGCCTCCTGAAAAAAAATTTAGAATAAAAGTCATAACCATGCTGATGGACCTACAGAGAAATGTGCAAGAGCTGAGGAGGGAAGTGGGGAACTGAAGAAAGACAATACAGAAATCAGACAAGCGATTGGTGTGCTGTGAATGGATGAGATGCGAGAGACCTGTTGTGGAATAGAAAACAGAGAACAGGAGTACAGAGCAGCTGAGGAAGAGAGAGATAAAAGGATTTCTAGGAATGAAAGAATATTAAGAGAACTGTGTGACCAATCCAAACGGAACAATATTCGCATTATAGGAGTACCTGAGGAAGAAGAGAGAGAAAAAGGGATAGAAGTGTCTTTGAAGAAATAATTGCTGAAAACTTTCCATCGCTGGGGAAGGAAGTAGTCTCGCAGTCCACCGAAGCTCATAGATCTCCCAACACAAGGGACCCAAGGGAGACAACACCAAGACACATAATAATTAAGATGGCAAAGATCAAAGATAAAGACAGGGTATTAAAGGCAGCTAGAGAGAGAAAAAAGATCACCTACAAAGGAAAGCCCATCAGCTATCATCAGACTTCTCAGCAGAGGAAACCTTACAGGCCAGAAGAGAATGGCATGATATATTTAACGTTATGAAACAGAAGGGCCTCGAACCAAAAATATTGTATCCAGCACGATTATCATTTAAATATGATGGAGGGATTAAACAATTTCCAGATAAACGAAAGTTAAGAAAATTTGCGTCTCATAAACCACCACTACAGGATATCTTAAATGGACTGCTCTAGATGGAAGCACACCTAAGGCTAAAAAGATGTCACCAGAGGAAAAAAAATCATAGCAAAGAAAGCAGACCATCCAAATACTAACTAAAGGCAAAGAATAAAACACCTATTATAGAAGAATGGAGGAGGAGGAATAAGAAGGGAGAGAAAGAAAGAAACATCAGACTGTGTTTACAATAACTTAACAAGAAAGTTAAGTTAGATTGTTAGATAGTAAAGAAGCAACCCTTGAACCCTTAGTAACCACGAATCTAAAGTCAGCAATGGCAATAAGTACATATCTATCAATAATCACCCTAAATATAAATGGACTGAATGCACCAATCAAA